>OZ010668.1:52708833-53011333 GCA_963932185.1 Troglohyphantes excavatus
AAATCCTTCCTTAAAGTGTCGGTGTACTTACCTTATAAGAGCTACCCTTTCAAATATTAAAGAACATTTACATCCCGTAAAAATCAACTACAAAACCGTTTAAAAAATGTATACAAATTGATTTTTTTGAGAAAACCACAGTTTTGGAAAATAAAAATGTTGCAGTTAAGTTCAATATAAATGTATGTGATGTTGTGGATTAAATGTTTGTAACACACTTTACATGAATGTGCTTTAATACATACTAAGTAATTTTGTTAAATATTTATATATTTTTCAAAGGTACTTGAGAAAAAATACAGAGTCCATTTATCCACCAGGCATGTCTGGTTCAGCAGCAGTGATACTTGAGGACACTTTGTATGTATTTGGAGGTTATGGATACAATGGTGAAGGCTGTACAAATCGCCTTTATAAACTTCACCTGGTCAGCTTTGTTTGGGAACCTGTGGAGCCTACTGGAATTACTCCAATTCCAGTGGATAAAACAGTAGCATGGGCTTATAATGGGAAGTAAGTGTTTTTGACAACGGTTGCCCAATTAAATACTCAACTTCAATAGTTGGGTTGCATTGATTAATTTTATGGGTCAGATTTACTGTACGGTCACCCTTGGCGCGATTTTTTCCACATTTGCCGATAATTTTTTTTAATGGCAACCCCCCGCGATTTTTTCCACATTTGGCGATAAATTTTATCTAAATGGCAACCCCCTCCGACCTGACAAGGAATTGCTGCCACCCTATTGGACAACAGCTGCTTTCTTTAGATCTCGCTCGTGCAAAATGGCGACTTTTGGCGAGATTTTGAAAAAGTCGCCAAGGGTGACCGTACAGTAAATTTTTACCAATTTTATATTTAAATACACTCATTATATGTAATCAGTGTTGTCAAATTGACTTGTTAAAAAAATACATGAATAAGAAAATCTTTGAAAAACATAAGAACATATGTAAAATCAATATTATTTTTTTTTTTAAATATTTAGTGAAGGCTAATGTTTAGAATATAAGATATGTTTTTTAGTTTTATTAAAATTTATATATTAATTGAACATAAATTTTATTATTAAAAATATCTAATTATTATAAATGGAGATGTTGGTGTAAGAAAAGTCAACTCCACTTTTTTATGATTTATACTTTTTCACTTATTCCCATAAAAAAAAATCCTCTGTTGATTATTGCACCAGACAGCCCTAATCAATGGCTATAGAGATATAAGGAAAAAGGAGCTGTACTTTTGTATTGTAAGATTCAAGGAATGTTCACTGTTTTTTGTCTTTTCTGAACAATTTTGAAACCTGGAGCTGCCTTGTTCTTACACACACGTCTTCAAATATATAATGCAAAACTTAATTTAACAGTGAAAGGAGAAGTACCCCTTGATATACCTTTGAAAAGTAATATTGTTTTTGAAAGTGCATTTACGTTTAATTTCCTTAGAGATCATCATGCATGCTGTTAGGGTTTTCTCCCATACTTTAATAATTTATTATTAATTATATTTATATTCGTTATATACATAATATTAATACAATATATTCATTATATACATAATATTATTCTCATCAAATATACATTAAATTTATTCGAATTATTTTGTATTGTCTTTTTTTAGGTTGTATGTATTTGGGGGATTTGGAAATCCAGATAATGGACCATCCCACGATTTTCAGTTTGTGTTCTATCATTTATTATGGGTGAGTCCTCAAATTGTATATTTCATTTATTTTTGTACTTTTTTTATATTTGCAAAATTCCTGAATTATTTCTTGTGATATATTTTTAGAGAGGTTGGACAAACCAGTTTTTCGAATATGATCCAATACAAAATCATTGGAGCCGACCTATCTGTACAGTAAGTATGGTTTAATTTTCATCCCTAACCAAGAAACTTTTTTTGCTGCCATGTAAAAGAAATAATATTTCAACAATATGTATCCGTTTGCTGTTACACATTTAAGTATAGGTATAATTTTTTAAATCAAAATTTCACAGTTTTGTTAGTTAGCTTATTTAAGAAGTTTCCATATATGTGTACAAATTAAAAAAAAGCCACTAACCCATTTTTAAATTCAAAATTTAAAAATAAACTTAAATATATCAAGTTTTTTCTGATTATTCTTCATTCTATTTATATGCAATAAGCGTACTTATCCAATAGTACAATAAATATCAGCATTGAATGCATTAAGCAAGAACGGAAATAGAAAAAGTTATTTTCTGTACTTGCTTTTGTCTCCTGATTCTGTAGTTTCCAAATGCCTGTTTAATCTTTCTTTTTTGCTTTTTACTGGAAACTACAATAAAAAAAATTGGCAAACATTTTATTACACAAACACATTCAGTTTCAGTGGATAGATTTTAAAAAACTGAGAATATTTAAAAACATTCTTTTATCATTTTTTAATTAAAAAATATAATCCTTGTTTTTCTTTTATAATATTTTAGGGAATTTTTTTTAAAGCAAATTGTAACTTAATAGGTGCCTTAATTTTGGTATAAAGTGTTATTGTCTGTTTTAGGGTAATCTTCCAAGTGCAAGAGCTGCACATGCGGCTGCAGTGATTCAGCAGAAGGTGTACATATTTGGGGGACGTCACGACATGTATCGAATGAATGACTTGCATTGCCTGGATATGGACACTATGCATTGGAGTGGAGAGTATGTATTATAGCAGTGTTTGTCATCTTTGTGACGAAGTGGGTTCTTAGACATTTAAATTAAAAAGCTCTCAATTTCACTAGAAAATTAATAACAAATACGTTTAAATCCATTTTCTGGACTTAAATATATTTACCTTTCACAAATGTAGCATTCTAAATTTGATTTGATTTTAATTTGGCAATACATTTTCAACATTGAAAAATATTTGCTTCTTGCGTTTAAAGGTTACTGTATATACTTGTTTATAAGCCAAGAAATTTAAGTAAAAATTTTCATCAAAAAGTAGGGGGGTCGGCTTATACGCGGATCAGTAAAATTTATAATATAATTTGGCTAAAATTGGAAAAGGAGAGAACTTGAAAAATGAAGTGGATTCTTCTAAAATCCCGCTGACACATTTCTCGAGAATGTAAATGTGCGTTACGTGCTGACTGAAGACCGTCCTGCACATCACGTCATACTCGTAACGCAAAATTGCACTACTTACATAAATAATCAGTTTAACAAAATAAAAAGTATATATTTTGATAAATATTTAATTGTTTTGTAGAATCTATAAAGCTAGTATACATTACTTTAATAGAATTTCGGATGGAAGACTTAAGAAGTTGATATCGTGCATAGCGAATGACACCACTTTAAAGTCAATGTCTTTCTTACTCGATTGCAATAATTAAACAAAATTTATTTCCCCAATACAGATTTTATTCCTTGATAATATTATGTACAGATAATAATAGTCTTATTATAATTGACTTTAAAGCTTTAAAATCGGGACTTTGCTAATCCGCGAATTCAAGTTCTACCTTCAAGTCATTTATTTCGTAATTAAAAACTAAATATTTTAATAAAAAGTATATATTCATCCATAAAATAATAGTATTTCCTTCTGAGAAGGATAAAAAAAATGCTCATCCGTATTTAATATCGACAGTAGTCAATGATGTTGACAGAAAATAGTTGATGTTTTCTAAGTTTTTAAATCTTTACAAAACGATATTAAGAATTAGAAATTGCACATTTTGGTATTTAAGTATGTGGTTTAAAATATTTTATTCTGATAATAAAAGGGAGATTTAATTTAAGAAGTACAATAGAGGTTTGAAAGACACCAGAACATTGTGAGTGGTATACTTTTAAGCCTGATGAATTGTCGCAAACTTCGAGAAAGGCTGTTTCTTTAGTCACTTTCTTTAAACTTTTAATTTCTCAGCTTTAATATTTTAAGAATTAAAATTTCACTCTTTTTTTTGAGAATTTGCCGATTTTAATCGAAATTTTCATGTACGAAAATACAACTCGGCTTATACGAGAATTTTCAATTTCGGACAAAAAATCGTCCTAAAATTAGGGAGTCAGCTTATACGTCAGTATATACGGTATTTTGTAATGATTTTTTTCATGCATGTTTTTCTGAAATGGAGAAGATTAAAAGGGAAAGGTTTGGCTAATTTATTTTCTCGTAAATTAATACCATATATACTCCCGTATAAGCCGACTCCCTAATTTTAGGATGATTTTTTGTCCAAAATTGAAAACTCGCGTATAAGCCGAGTTGTATTTTCGCACCGGAAAAATTCCGATTAAAATCGGCAAATCATCAAAAATAGAGTGAAATGTCAATTCTTAAAATAAATATTTAAGCCGAGAAATAAAAAACAGTGGCTGGAGAAACGGGCATCCTCAAAGTTCGCGACGATCCATCGTGCTTAAAAAGTATATACCACTTGCTATGTTCTTGTGTCTTTCAAACCTCCATCGGATTTCTTAAATTACATATCTCTTAATATCATAGTGAAATATTTTAAACCATAAACTTAAATACCTAAATGTACAATTTCTAATTCTTAACATTGTTTTGTAAAGATTTAAAAACTTAGAAAACGCAACTATTTTCGGTCAACTTTGCGACTACTGTCGCGATTAAATACAGATCAGCATTTTTTTTATCCACCTCGGAAGGAAATACATGGAATATTATGGATGAAAGTATACTTCTTATTAAAATATTTAGTTTTTATTATGAAATAAATTACTTGAAAGTAGAGCTTGTATTCGCGGATTAGTGACGTCCCGATTTTACAGTTTTGAAGTCAATTCCATCCGAAATTCTAATAAGACAACTATTCATTTCTTTACATAATATTATCAAAGAATAAAATATGTATTGGGGAAATAAATGTTGTTTAATTATTGTGATTAAGTAAGAGTATTTTTTCTATATACCTTTTTTTTTAATAGCTTAAAAAATCAACAACAAAAATCTTGATGTGTGATCAGTATTTATCATTAATAAATTATCATAAAATGACCATTTGCATTAAAATAATAATAATAAATGGCGACTGTGATATTAAACTTTTAACTTTTTTTCTATTTTTTTTTTTTTTTTTTTGCATGAAAGGATGTTTCATATTATTTAAACGCTTTCCCAATTAAAGTCCTACAAGTGGTATTACACTAATTTAAATTATTTTTATTTATGTACTAATATATTTAGCTTTTTATGCTGCATTTTTACAACCCAAAATTATATTCTTACTGGTTTACATTAAATATTTATTTGAGCACTCACAGGGTCTACAAAATTACAAATTCATATTTTTTTAATAAGATGCTGTATGTCTAATATATAAATCATAAAACTGAAATACAAAAGAATGTTTGAATTGTATGTTCATCTACAATCATCTGTACCATAATATTTTTCATTAAAACTTTAAAATTTCCTTTTAGAATTGCTGTAAATGGTCCAGTTCCTGAAGGAAGATCGTGGCACAGTTTAACCGCACTTAGTGAACAATTTCTAATACTCTATGGAGGTTTTAGTCAGCATAATGTCGCCTTAAGTAAGAATCAAATTTATTTTTTGTATAGGATAACCTATAAAATTATAACATTTGAAGACATGATATTTTAAGTGTTATTTTTTAGAAATAAAACTTCGAACTTACAAGTTAATTATAAAAAAAAATATTGTATTAATAGATCATTCACTCTTTAGCAATAAAAAAAATTCAATGATGTTTTTCTTAAAGATTTTAGGTATTTACCAAATTTATTGTATTAATAGATCATTTACTCTTTAAGATAAAAACTCGTCTTATAGAGCATTGCGTTAAGAATATTAAAATACAAATGCAACGTTAAAATACGCAATAAAAGTCCGTAATAATCCGGACATGTTTCGGGAGATACATCACCCTTCATCAGCGGAAAATGTAAAGTCTGTGTGTAATGAAATATAAATAAACCCAAAGAAATCTAAAATGTTGCCAAAGACTAAAAAACTAACTAAAAACTATTACAAACGGTTGGAGTTAACTATTGTGTGCCAACAAGCGGGAAACATTGGGACCGCAAACGTTTCATTGACAACCGAATCAATATTACTAAAAATATGAAACGCCTCCAGGAAGTCAAGTTCAAATGGAGATTTAGGTTTGCAAATTAAATGTGAGTTAGAAAAATTAAATATATGACCATGTTCCCAAGAGTGCTTGGCAATGGAGGACTTCTTTATTTCTTGTTTAACAGTATGTGCTTGGTGCTCCTTGATACGAAATCTTAATGCTCTCCTTGTTTGACCAATATATGACATGCCACATTGACCACAATTAAGGACACAGGAATACGTATTTCTCACATTGAAACTGAACTTTACAACCTACATCTCTATTTGTCCAAATGTGTGCCTGAATTTTTCCAACATGATTTGAGATCATGGGAATCCGTTTCATATGAAATTTTTAAACAAGAACAATTACAAACTAAGAAACTTGATAATTTGATACATCAACAACTAGTGGTCGATACTGCACACTTATATCAACCCGTTAATAAAGACGCAGTGATTAATCTTTCCAACTTTCCTTTAGACAACAAACAAAAGCAAGTCCTTGCACTTAACGCTAATTTTGCTATTGCATCCAAACCCTCATTTTCTAGACTAATTGCTCCTGTGGAAAGGACGTTCGTCAATAGTAGTTTATCTCAAACACAGAAAGATTCCATTAGACATCTAATACTAAATAATGTTAATTTTAATTCCAAGAATTTTGTACCCAATCTGAATAAATATGAAACATCCACTCTCAAGGAATTAAAATCAAATCCTTCAATTGTTTTAACCAGGGCTGATAAAGGCGGACAAATTGTGGTTTTAGACCGAACCCTTTATACAGAAAGTGTTACTACCCTGCTCTCTGAGGGACCTTACATCCAACTTAAACGTGATCCATCACAGAATGAACTTAAGGTGATCAAATCAATAATAAAGGACAGCCATTTTATTTCCTCTAAAAATTATCTTATTCCGTCCATATCCAATACAGCCAGGTTATATGCTCTACCAAAGGTTCACAAACCTGATATCCCGTTTCGTCCTATTGTGTCTAATATAGGTACGGCTTCATACAAACTAGCCAAATATCTTGTCACCATTTTTTCACCTCTTTTGAAATCCAATAGATATACTGTTAAAAACTCTATGCAATTCGTTTCACTTATCAAAGACATAAACGCCAAAGATCTCCACATGGTGTCTTTCGATGTAAAATCTTTATTTACCAACGTTCCTATTCAAGGCGCATTAAAGTGCCTTGAAGGTCGCCTCAGAGTTTTTCATTTCACACAATTTGAAATAGATGATTTGATTTCCCTTACAAAGACTTGTCTTTGGCAAACCACTTTTGTATTTGAAGGTAATTTTTATAGACAAACGGAGGGTTTGGCTATGGGAAGCCCTCTTTCACCCATACTCAGTGATATATATATGGATTATTTTGAAGAAAAACTTTTCACCATTATTAAATTTCCCCTTTGGATCCGCTATGTTGATGACACTTTCGCCCTATTAAACAACTCCACCGGAGAAGTTGACGGAATTCTCCCTGTATTAAATTCCATAGATCCTAAAATACAATTCACTGCCGAATCCGAATCCAACAATACTCTTCCTTTCCTTGATGTTTTAATTACTCGTAAAGATGACCATTTATCCACCACCGTATATAGAAAACCCTTCGCAGTTTCTTTGCCCCCTCATTTTAAGTCCTGCCACCCCATACAACAAAAAATGGCTGCATTTTACACTTTTGTTAATCGTGCTCTTAACATCTGTTCTACACCCGATTCACTCCAGACTGAACTTAATTATTTGAGAGCCGTCGCCGTGGATCGAGGTTTCTCACCCAACGTCGTTGATAAGGCCCTACATAAACTTAAAAATCCATTTAAAAATTCTAGTCTATCTGAGCGATCTAAGTCTTTAGTTGTTTTACCATATTATCCCCAGATCAGCCATCAAATTTCTAAAATTCTCGGTAGGTTCGACATACGTTCCATATTTTCACCTATCAATAAGATCACGTTCACACAACTTAAAGACCCTATTGACGATCTTAATAACTGGGGCATATACAGTATTTCATGTCAATGTGGCATGTCATATATTGGTCAAACAAGGAGAGCATTAAGATTTCGTATCAAGGAGCACCAAGCACATACTGTTAAACAAGAAATAAAGAAGTCCTCCATTGCCAAGCACTCTTGGGAACATGGTCATATATTTAATTTTTCTAACTCACATTTAATTTGCAAACCTAAATCTCCATTTGAACTTGACTTCCTGGAGGCGTTTCATATTTTTAGTAATATTGATTCGGTTGTCAATGAAACGTTTGCGGTCCCAATGTTTCCCGCTTGTTGGCACACAATAGTTAACTCCAACCGTTTGTAATAGTTTTTAGTTAGTTTTTTAGTCTTTGGCAACATTTTAGATTTCTTTGGGTTTATTTATATTTCATTACACACAGACTTTACATTTTCCGCTGATGAAGGGTGATGTATCTCCCGAAACATGTCCGGATTATTACGGACTTTTATTGCGTATTTTAACGTTGCATTTGTATTTTAATATTTACTCTTTAGTAATAAAAAAAATTCAAGGAGGTTTTTCTTAAAGATTTTAGGTATTCACCAAATTATTTTATTGCTAAATCATATCTTTTAAAGTAAAGGAAGTATATAAATTCATCTTGAACAACATGGGGATGTTGATATACTTTAAAATGTCCTATGTTAGATTGTTTTCTTACTCATTTGATTCTACAATTGCATATTTCATCAAAAAAATTAACTGCAGTTTCCTTTTGTATTGATCCTTACAAGTACCTCGAAAATTAATGAAAAAACCTGATTATATCCTGATTAACAATAACACAGTTGTAATAACCTAATACAAGAATTGATTATATGCATATATGTGCAACAGTAAGAGAGCATTAATATTAAATAGATTATATTGATGTCTCGTGCACAAATGTGCTAATTGGGATTTCATTAATTAGTTAAGAGCTTACTTGGATCCTCAAATTCTTATATAGTACCTAATTATGGTAGGAAAAAAACACTTGTTTAATTGGCAAAAACCCGTGCCAATTTTTTTTCGTTCCTTATACTCTGCAAACTTCCAAGTAGCAGTCCTGAAAAATTAGTAAATTATCACTGCATGTATACACTAAGGCTTCACCAAAGTGATATGTTTATTTGTCAGAACTCTTGTTGGGTAAGTTTGACAAACATATATGAAGTAAAATATCCCCTACCAATCAATGTCTATTTGCAACAGCTGTTTGAGGGGTAAAACCTGCTTTCACATGAACAAGGATCAAAATAATCTATTTCTCATAAATAGTGCGAATCTGTTCAGTAATAACATTGCTTTGTGAAACTTTTCTTTGTAAAGCTAATATTTGTTTTAGGTGATTGTTGGATATTTGACACCAAAGCAGAGCTGTGGAAACAATTAGAACTTCCATTTAAGAAGCCTCGCTTATGGCATTGCGCTTGTCGCAGTGTTTTCAATGAAGTACTTGTATATGGAGGTTGCACATCAAATATTCTAGATCTAGAAAGAGCACCTGTAAGATGTTTTTCTTTCATTCTTGAATGAATTTCGTAAAGTTTTCCATAGTTTTTATTTACTACAATATAGCTAATACCTGTTTTTGTCATTTCCAGGAGCAAGCCACTGATATTGTAGTAATCAGGATATCTCCTAAATCGCTTTTTAGGTATAATAAGTTTTGTTTATCACTTACATTAACTCAACAATTCGAACTTCTTAAAACTTTACAAGAAAGAGAATATTACACTATTAATAAAGCTGTTTATAGCTTTGTTTTATGTATACTAAGAAAAAGCTATAATGTTTATTACTTTTGAGAATAAATTAAATTTATTAGTAAACATCAAAATTATTTTAAAATTTAATGGTATGCAGGAAATCCTGGGAACTGGACACAAAGATATTTGAAGCCTTCTCTTTGGTAATGAAATAAATTGTTTTATTAGGCCTATTTTATATAAAGTGTTAGGAGTAAATTTTTTTTTGGATTAATCAAACTTTCCCTTCAAATATTTTTGACTCCAGGTCCCAATGTCTTTCAATTTAGCCATTCTTTCTTTGTATAATGTTCTTTTTTATCATGGCTGTCCCATCCCTAAAGAAAACTTTGTAATTTTGCGTAATCTATGTTGACCAAGCAACATATAATATACCTCCAAATCACTGCAACTTACCCTTTTGTGTTCTGAATATGAAACTTTATTAAGTATCAATTCAATATTTTCATAGCACTCTTTTAACTGAACTAAATGCCAACAGGTACATTAACATACTAATTCCAATTATGCAATAGTACTGCTTTTAGACTGACGAACCAATAAAATGTCCTTGTTCATTTTGTTTTCTCTGGTTTTGTTGATGTGTTTAACACACAGTTCACCAGGTTAGAAGAAATCCTAAATAAATTGCAATATATTGTTTCTTTGATAAAATTTATATACAGCAAATTATTATTTAAAATCTATAAATATGTTCAATAAGTTCATACAATTAATATTATGTTGCTCTTAAATACAATATTTGTAGATATACCATCCATGATCTATGATAAAACTGTATGTAATGGAATTTTTTAATTATTTTCCAGTAAATAGTACTTAAAACACACCATAAAAAACTAACACTAATTTCATCTCAAACTTGTATTTGAACCTTTTGTTTTATCAAAAAATTGGCATATTTTACGAATTTAATTATGTGATATTATTATATATTAAGTAGGAATAACATGTTTCTCTTTCACAATTCTGTTTTATTAGGTGAATTATTTCTATATTTCCAGGTTATGTATTGATCGATTGATAGAATTCCCGAAATTGCATATGCTTTGGAATTCCCTACCTCAAAACATACAGTCAGTGCTAAAATTTAGAGTCGGAAGTTTCCATTCGAGAAATTTGGATGGATCTTGAGTGTAATTCATCATCTGGATTTTATATTTTCATCTTTCATTGTGTTGGACTTTCTCATTTAAAAAAATAACACCATGAATTTAGGTTGATTATGCAAAAGTTGCAGTCATGTACTTAGTTCTAAGTCATTTTTTTTTAAATATTTAAACGCGAATCATTAAATACATTTGTATATTATCATGCATCTGATAGAAATGGACATAAGCTTGATTTTTTTTAATTCAAAGTTAAGTGTCACAAAAGCTTTGATGTTTATTTTGTATTTATTATATTACCATGTTAAAGCTAGACTGTTTCTATTTTTACCATATGTATTTATTTAATTTTGTGTTGGAGTTTTGTTATATAATGAGAGAATTAATGTGCATTGTTTGTACAGTGAATGCATCGAAACTAAAGTGCAGCACTAACTCTGTGCTTACTTCAGTATACTGTGCATCGTTTTTCTAGTACTGATATTAGGATGGAAGGAATTTTTTTAATTTAATAGGGTGCAAAAGTGGCCCAAAGTGTAGAATTTCTGTATATTTTTTAAGAAACCCTCTAAAAGAAAGTTGCAACAACTGTATTAAAAATAAACATAGTGTAAACCTTGACTTTGTTATTAGGTACAAATTATTACATAATTAATTTATTTTTATTATATTTTGTAATTACAATGGCATAGAAAAACATGCATATTATTACATTGTTGTGGCAGCAAAAAAAAAACTTTAAATAGATGCAATTGTAACTGACCGCAAAAGCCAATTTTAATATCATACTAAGTCTTAAATTTCCAATTTTTATTATTTTATTTTGTCCTTTATATGTTCAATTGCTAAATTCTTGCTATTATACAAAGTGTATATAAATTTGTCAATACCGAATATTCAGCTAAAATTTTAATTGAACCCTTCAGCCGAATATTCAGTTTAATTTAGAAGTTAATATTTCCATTTAAAACTAAAAACTAGTCGGTTATTTTGACCTCATTATAATCATGGTTCGCATGGCCCTTAAGAACTACTTAAATTAGGTAGGTCCTTAAAGACCTTAATTTTCAACTAAGGTCCTTAACTTTTGTCAAACATGAGTTTTTTTACATAGGTAGTATTTTTTTGTATGTAATCCAAAATTCTGAATTTTTTTTAATTTTCGTGATTCAGATTTCGTTTACTTTTATTGTGTCCACATTTTTGATCGTTATATGCGAGTGTAAATCGACAAGGAGAGAAAGGTATAAATAGATAGATTTAGTTTCAGAAAAAAAAGTGAACTTTTGATTTTCTTTTGTCCGATTTTTTATTAATTGTAGTTCATTATCATACACAACACTTCATCATTAGAAAATCTCGGTTCGTTTGTTGTTTTGTGAAGAATCGATATTCATTCTAGAAAAACTTGAAAATTCACTAGAATGTAGCATGTATAACAGTTACAGGGATGGGAATTCCGTACCATAGTTTGCCGGAAGTGGTATCCTGCTCCAATTTGCTACATTTACATACGATTCTGCACCAAAAAAATATAAGATATCCTTAAAAAGGCCTTAAGAACTACTTAATTTTTACTTTTGAAAATCTGTTTGAACCATGTTAAAATTTAATAAATGGCTTTTTCAGTTAGTATCTGCTTAATATCATAAACAATTATAATTTCGAATTACTCGCAAATATTTCACAACTTGAAACTTTTAAACTGTTGTCAAGCACAAAGTACATATACTAAAAAACAATAAAATACTTGTCTGCATCAACTGGAAGCATTGATTGTGAATGTTTGATTCGAAAAGCGAAATACAATTATACAAGTCAAGCGTATTAAGCCGCAAACTGAATCTTTTCTGCTGTAGATATTTTATTTATTAAATTTTGAATACAATTAATTGATAATGTTATGCGTGTTACTATGTTGTTAACGAAACTTTTTCCTATTAATATTTAATTTTTAAAAAATAAAATATTGAGTTCCGTTATTCAGTTTCCAAATAGAGGTTGTTAATCCGAATGTTTGGTTGGACTGCTAATTAGGCAGTATACCAAAGCAAATATTCAATGCATCCTTAATAAATGAATTGAATAATTTACTAAGGCATACTTTAGGCTACATATAACATGTTCCATTGTGATGTTCAGGTCTTTAGTGTGTTTTGTAGAAAAAATATTTGAAATCGTAAGATCTTGTGGTTGCTTAACACTGGAGATCTCGCAGTGAACCTCACAAGGTCAGTTCAATATAAAAATCGCATTGATTCTGAAGCGCAAGCCCTCCAGGGTTAAGAATCGTATGCAATTTTTATTATATGTAAAATTTGTTTTAGTTAACCATTGGAATGAAATTAATGAATATTAAAAAATGTAAAAATAACAAATTCAAACACCGTTTTACCTGATTGTCAATTATTCTCCTCAAATAAAATACAAAAAAAAATTAATATATTTATTTTTTGCCATGTATTCCTTTCGAAAAATGTCACAATTTTTTTTTTTTTACAATTTAAGTTTCCAGGCTCCTCAAATTGTACTGAAATAATTTTACCTCTCTTTACTGTGATTTGTCTATTTATGCTCAGATTAATGTGCTATAATGTATAATTATTTGCTAGGTAATATACTACTTCAAACTATAGTTGTATATTTTTGATAATTTTAATGTACTTTTATATAGACTTTATTAAAAAAATAATTTGGGCATTTGAAGTGAATTTGGTAATGTTTGTCTATTCGAATTTGTATTTTTGCAGCATTTTCAAATTAAATATAAATAATAAAATATTTAGTGTACGTTAATATAAATCGAATATTCGTGTTGAAACAATTATCAACAATTGCACCTGCATAAAAAATATTTTAAAGCCAAAAATGGTCAACAAAATATATTTGAAACAATACAAACAGCTTTTATTATTTCTTTAATGGCTAACGTTATTTTAAAATTCTGTTTTTTTTTTATTTTTATTTAATGAGTTTCTGCTAAAAGTTTGAAACTTATCAACAAAATTATTTATAATCTTTAAATTTTCGCTTTAAAACATTGGGGAAGTGTAGTTTTAATATGGACATAGCATGATACTTCTCACATTGCATCATAAAATAATTTTTCGATACAATATTTGAACACCCCTTTGACTTGTTTCTTCAGTAAAGTCTGATTAAAATTTATCTTGTTTTATTAAGTTTACTAGGAAGTCTTCAAAAATAAAAATTACGGTTTTAGTTATTTCAATTGGTGAAGCATGAATGATAGTTTCTTAAATTTGTCAAAATCTGTTAGTTTCAGTGTAATTTAATGGAGTTCTGTTACGCAAGGCTTTTTCGTTTAATTTAAGTGGGTGTAGTCACCTTTAACACAAAAGCCCCTTATTTTTATTTATCTCAAAAGAATGAGTAAAAATGAGTTGTAATTAAAAACATTGCTATTATAATATAAAACTTTTCACATTTTATCTTTTTGTTGTTATTTGGAATGTTATTTTACTTTTTTGTTAATTTAAAGTTTTTTTTTGTTCTAATAATTGGTTGTAACAAAGAAAGTCCTTATTTGTTAATACTTTGTTACTTCTATATGCATGTGCTTATTTTGTTTTAAATAAAATATATGAAATATTCCCATATAAGTATATTGTAATTATTTGAGGATTTACATTAGTTCAAAATACTAGACAAATAATTTTGCTTGTAATTGCAATTAACCTGGAGCAGGACATAAACTAAATTACAGTGAAAAAAAATTTAAATATCCAAGTAGTATTCTCAATGTTATACAGGGAAATAACAGTTAAAATATCAAATGAAGTAATGTTTATTTCTTGTTCTCTTTTTATGTTACGAAAGCAACTTTTAACAGACATTACAATTCCGCGGTAATGCAGAATTCCGCGTCATATTTTAATAATTTTATCCCTGGGATCGATTCATAGGACTCGAGGAAAGAAAGGCGCGAATAAAAGTATTTTTTTTATTTGAAATCAAGCTGTTAGTCGAGTATGATTGCATTTATTGTGTAGGATAGAAACATGCCAGAGGATATATTGTAGTTGTAGGTTAAGGGAGAAAAACTATGTACTAACTACCAGGCACGTAGGTAAGGGGGTTCAAACCCCTCGCATTGAAAGTCGAGAAGAAAAAAAATTAAAAATTGAATTACTGTAAAAATACTTTAAAGAAATTGAAAAATTTTACTTTCTCGTAAAGTTGATATTTTCCGGAAAACAGATTTCAAAATGCTTCATAAATATGTTTACATATAATGCAATTTTTATCTCAAACTAAGCAACAATTTTAAGCTTCACATGATATAATCTTGTTAATTTGCCAGCATTCGGATTTTGGCGCGACAAAGGGAAAAGATCGTATTTATGTTTACTTAAAAAAAGAATTGAGATGTTTAAAGGAAGACAAAGTGGGGAAGGGTTATTGGTTTTGGGGGAAGATTCCCCACAACTCTTGTTGGGGGGGGGGGGGGGTAAGTAACCTAAAGAAATACGTTGCTCAGTCACTGAACCCCTCCCATCAAAAATACCTACATGCCTGCTAACTACCAAGGCTAAACTAGATGCGCGCGCGTTGACGCAAGTTTAGCCTTGCAACTTCGTAGGGCAGTTGCATCCCTTTCCACCCTCCCACGTCCCTTCCCTCACGCTGAAAACGTTTCCGGCTGCAAGTCGTGATTGATAAAAATTAACGTCATTTACCTGGACAATCACATAAACTTTTACCAACCACGTAATTTTATTTTTCCGTCAGCATTTTAATATTGCAACCAGGCCGTGAATGTCCATTCGTGAATCACATGGCATAAGAGAGCGTAAAAACAGTATAATATCAAGTAATAGGTCGCTAATCAAACATTTCCACAGCCAACACTCCATTTCTTCTCACCTTTCCTTCATCCTCTACGTATTCTGCAAAAAATACTTTCTGCTATGTTAAAAGCAGATTCACAAGTTTATATTTTACATATTTAACAAGTGTTGAATCAATATTCATAATTTTTTTGTTAAAATTCGTTTTTATGCAAAATTCCGCCGAAATCAATGGGGAAATAGAAAAAGTTGTCCTACAACTTTGCTCCCCCCATACTCGTTTCTGTTTTAACAAGTAACGTCTCTACCGACAGCGTTTTGAGCTTATGATCGGTGGGTTGTCACTTTGGTTTCTCATTACTTTCCCAAAAACATCTGCTGTTTATAAAGGACTAGTGCACGTTAAGTCCGTTGTAGTCCAATATCCTCATTCCTATATATAGATTACGCGGGGTTTCATATCAGGGGTTATCCTCGTTATCTAACGAAACGGTTATTCTAATATATGAGTCATTATTTCCTCGCCGCGTCCTTTCTTCGAGATAAAACCCGAATTATCACCAATAGCCCAATATATGTCTATAGTGCGACGGTGTAGCAGTAGTGCAAAATCAAAACAACCAACCTTTCTCATAAACAACTCAACTTAATATACCGATTTAAAAACAACAAACACGTGTTGCTACAAATCCATACAAATTATGATTGTTAATTTCTAGTAAGCGAATCCCGCAAAGAAAAGCAAACAATTAAACCAGGCTTATTATTAATAAAGGAAATTTCCGGTAAGTGAATTTTTTTAATATTATATGCCTATATTCTATAATTTTTTCTAATTCGGTTTCTAACTTATAATGGTTTTGAATGTCAAAACAAAAAGTTAGTATAACTAAAAAAAATATTAGTAAATATAAATGTTTTCCAGAAACTCATGGTATATATATATGTGTGGAGATCTACACACACTTGGTGCCTTTATCGGGGAAACTAGTATGAAGTTATTTTTTTTATTGTGTTCTTTGTTGAGTGCTTGTAAGGCTGATACTAATATAGTTTATTTTTTTACGGAACAGATGCAGTTCAAAATTGCACACATTTTAAATATTGCCAAAGACGAAATTCATGTAATTTCAAATTGATAAACGTGAATTAATCAACGCATGAATACACAATAGATAAAACAGTTTGGGTACTTCTCTGCTAAACGGCCTCGAATAGTCGCCAAGCGAAAGTTTGTCGCCGTATTGATTATTTACAATTTTAATGTTGCCACTCACCAAATAAAATGTTGAAAACAGTCGTAAATGATTTACGATTAGATGACGTCAAAAAGTATATTCTAAATTATAGACAATAAGTCGCACTTAACCTGTGCAATGGGCTATTAGTTACGGTTCGAGATAAAGACTTTCGCTCGTCAGCGGATCTGGATGTATTTTCAAGTGAACATCAAACGACCGGATGCGTTGCGCATGCTACTTTTTTTCTGATCTTTATGGTTACTTAAGGAGAAATGCACAATTACGGTTAATTACTCAAACGCTGCGTCTTATTTTCGAACCACGGTGGATGACGTTCACTGCGTAATGGACTAGCGGTGACGGTTCAAAATTATTTCCGAAGGATTTCTTTAAGGTCTGCACGATCGAATAAAATAACGTCGCACTTGAGCTCCACAATGGGCTAATGTCAACGGTTTAGAATTCATCTCGAAGCTTTGATTTGGTTAATTAACATCGCACTAGAGCTTCACATTGGGCTGTTGGCGGCAGTTCGGCGCCTATCTCGAAGGGAACAATGTCTCGTATTTTTGAACCACGGTTAGATGGCGAGAACATTACCTGAGCTGGCAATCCTTCCGGCATTCGTTTGGGGCATTTCTATGGCACTCTTAAGCGCACACGCGTTCCGCGCGCTTAAAGTCACAGGCTCCTGCTGTCGATTTTGTGGTCTCCGGCCTGCGGCCTCCGACTACTCAGGATTACATCCATGACCCCCTCCGGGCAGTCGATCATGGTGCTTACAGGCAGTCGTTTGGGGCATTGCGACAGCACTCTTAAGCGCATTCTAAACAAATTTATTTTAATAGCTATCCTAACAATCAAACATCTTTCCAAAATTATAAAAAATATTCACCAAACACAATTTAAAATCGTTTGAACCAAACCCATAATTTACAAATATCCGAATTTAAATATTTGTAACTATTAAATAGTTCGCATAGTCGTGCAACCAATCAGAGTTTGTTAAACACTTATATATTCTAACCAATCAACAATCGTTAGGCAATAGACGTTTAATGTCAGGTCTCGAAGGAAAATGCGCACGCATCCAATGCTCGTAATCCAAACAAACTTGTCGCAGGAAGAAAGTAAATATATAATACGAGGCACCCGTTTCCGGGTCTTTCCTTCGATATAGGCCCCGAACCGTGGCCAATAGCCCACTGTGTTGCTCTAGTGAGACGCTAATTACCCATACTAAAATCAACTCCAAAGAAATTGTGTTTTAACTATTTTGAGCAATGACACTAAAAAAGGCACGTTCAGTTTACTCTCCCGTTTTTATTTAGCTCAGTGCACTCAATCATACAATCAACTAAAACGCGATCTTTTGTGTATGGTAATTAATGGGGTTAAGTCCTACTAAATTAGGTTTTAGGGTTAACCACCAATATATTTTTATAATTTACAGAAGTAGCCTGGCTCAAGAAAACGTGTTTATTATGTGGAGAGAGATAGAAGTTAATAAATAGCCTTGTAATATCTTCAATTTTCTTTATTAACAATGAAGGTGATATGTACAATCTTGAGAATACTATTTACAATATTGAATAGAAGTAACAGAACATTCTTACGTGATATGGAAAAACATAGCAGGTTTTACTTCAACGATTTTGTTGACACATGTTGAATAAAAAGATTTAAAAAGATGAACTAGTCAGACAGCTAGTTATCGCAACCAGTTATTAGGAAGTTACTACATAGTTTCTACAGTGCTACAGAATGATAACTCGCTGAAACATCGCCTTAAATAGACCTAAGCTATCCTAAAATTAGCATAAGGCACCGCGCCGACAAAGAATAATAAAAGTCTCGATGAAGTCCCGCACGGAGTAGGTCCGCATACGGAAACACCCATCTGATGCGTACGACGCATCAACCCGATGACGTCATAATAGTCCGCGAGCTCGTGGAGCCAAAACGTAAATAAACATCGGCGTCTCGCCGGAAAGGTTCGTGGTAAGACCTTGTGAGAAGGTAGGTTTTCCCAACAATTGGCCCGCCTCTCACAATATCTTAACACAAAGACATTTTTAAAAAAATTCTAATAAAAATTTACTTTGCCTAAACAACTCGTTGAAATGAAATTACAATCATTTAATGCAAAAAGTAAAAATTTCAATACAAAGAATTTATAAATTCAGAATTTTAAATTTGACAAAAAAAAATTCTGTAAAAATTTACATCCATAAAAAATTAGCAAATTGATTACGATTATACAAAAATTTTATCACAAAATCCTTTTAAATTCAATTTACTATGAGGTTTAGTAAAGTAATCAGCAGGATTAGTTTTAGTATTAATATACTTAAGATCAAAGAGGTTTTCTAAAACTAAATTTCTAAGAAAATGATATCGCACATGTATGTGCTTTGTTCTGTGGTTTTCAATAGAAGATTTAGAAAAATTGATTGCTGACTCATTATCACAAAATAGGGTTGGGATACAGTCATTTACAATTACATTATGATCAAAACACTCTTTAAAAATTCTAATAATCCAAATGAGTTCTTTAGCTGCATCAGTCAGAGCCATGAATTCAGCCTCCATCGTAGAAAGGGCGACGCTCTTCTGCTTGTGGGTCTGCTATAGGATTGGAGCTTGGTCAAGGTATAGGATGTAGCCTCCAAGTGAAACACGGTCGTCCCGATTGGCTGCAAAGTCGGCGTCTGCAAAACACTTGATCTGTAAATCTTGAACCCCAGATAGGTTCAACTTGAAATCCTGGCTTTGTTGAAGATATCCCAGAAGTTTCAGAAGTGCGCTCCAGTGTGCCATCCCCGGGTTGGTCTGGAATTGCGAGAGAATGTTGACTGCATGGGTGATGTCCGGTCGGGTTCGACTTGCTATGAATGACAGGCATCCCAAAACGTTTCTGTATGGAAAACTTTCCATCTCTTTCCTTTCAGCTTCTGTGTTTGGACACTGTAATTTTGATAATACTGTCCCTTGAGCTATTGGAAAAGATGATATTGGTATTTTATAATTTTTATACATTTCACAGATTTTCTGAATGTAAGTGCGTTGATGAATATATAAAGTGGACTTCGTTTCTTCAAATTCAACACCTAATAATTTTCGGGTCCTTCCCAAAATCTTCAAATCGAATTTTTCTTCTAATTTAGAAATCATGGACTTTATATATTCTTCCTTTTTCCCAAACAGAATTATGTCGTCAACATATAATAATATTACAATGTTATTTTCATAAACGTAAACGCAATTAACCCAGTCTAACTTTTTAAATTTAAGATCTTCTAGGGTTTTATGAATCTCATGGAACCACTCGCGTCCACTTTGATGTAATCCGTATAAAGCTTTATTGACACGACACACGTAATTTGATTTTTCTTTAACTTCAAAACCTTGTGGCTGTTTCATATAGATTAACTCTGATATAGGGGCATACAAATACGCACATTTTATGTCCAGTTGACAGTGTTCCCATTTATAAAATGATACTAATATGGAGAAAAATAGTCTTACGACTGAAAAATTCACTACCGGACTAAAAACTTCTTCATAATGTATCCCTTTCAATTGATCAAAACCTTGAGCCACTAGTCTAGCTTTAAAACGAACTATTTCATTATTTTCATTTCTTTTGGTTGTGAAAACCCAGCGACTACCTAAAACTTTAACATTTCCCGGATTTTCTACAAGGTCCCAGACGTTTCGATCTTGTATTACGTCAAATTCCTCCTGCATAGCACTATGCCACTCATTTGCTTGAGGTGTTCGTAATGCTGAATTAAAATTATGTGGAATTTTGACATCTGCTGTTAGTCATGCATCAATGCTTGAACATTCTGGTTCTTTGCTTACAATACCAGAATAAGTATTATTTCCAGAAAAATTAAAATCACTGGGATCATATTTTATATTGTGCACCCTACAGTACTCTTCCACATCATTTTTTGATCGAAGCCTTGCCTTTTCTCCTTGTATCCGATAATAAATGTCCACTCTGGATTTGTCTTTCCTGGGTACCACCTCCCTTGACCATATAACTTCTTTTAAGTTAGGGGTTTCTGAAATGATAGGAGTTTCCGAAATACTAGGGGTTACTGAAATGCTAGGAGTCGTTGTTTTAACCACTTCCCTTTCCCCATCACTTTCGGTTTCTTCTTCGGATTCCTCTAAATAAGGGTTAATAAAAGTTATTGGTTTTTGGGTATCCACGTTGTGTTTCATTTCGTCGAAATTTACATTTATAGTTTCGATGATCTTTCTTTGATCGGGTAACCATATCCTGTATCCTCTGGTTTTCATTGCGTAACCCATCATGATACCATGCTTAGCCCTCATGTGAAACTTCTTTCTTTGTTGTTTGGGTGTTCCAACATATACAGGTGTACCAAAAGTTTTAAGATGCTTGATTGACGGTTTTCGACCTCCATAAAGTTCAAAAGGCGTTTTGCTTTGATTGCCGTCATAATCTGTTCCACGCGTAAGTAAAACAAAGTAAAGCTTCTGACCAAAATTTATCTTCTAGGCCGCTGTCTTTAAGATTAGTTCGGATAGCATCTACTGCGGTGTAGTTAAATCTTTCGGCAACTCCGTTTTGTTCAGGACTATACGTATTCGTCCTCTCAGCCTTGATACCTTGGTCTTCAAAAAAACTGTTAAATTCTACATTACAAAATTCGAGACCAGTGTCTGTACGCACATTTAAAACTTTCTGGTTAGTAAATCGCTCAGCACGCTTTTGGAATCTGGTAAAATAACCAAAAACTTCAGTTTTGTTACGCAAAGGGTATACCGTGACTTTCCTTGAGTAATCGTCGATTATAGACAAAAAGTACTTATGACCTTCATGAGATTGGGTTGGAAAAGGTCCACGCAGATCCATGTGCAAAAGTTCCAAGGGTCTTTGGGATCTAATTTTACCAATCGGTTTAAAGGTTTTTCTTTTAGACTTACCCAATTTACAAGGTTCACAATTTACATATTTATCATCAAAATTTGGCATTCCTACTACACTTTCTTTTGATTTTAATATGTACTTGGTATTTACATGACAAAACTTTTGATGCCAATCAAATAAACTTTCCTTTTTAGTTGTTGTTAATCCCTCTAACTTTTTAGGATAAGTAGGATGACAATAATATAACCCGTTTTCTTTCTTAGCAATAAAAAGACTTCTACCTTCAGTTGAAAATACTTCTATTTTTCCTTTACGTCCAACGAAACTTCCACCTGCTTGATCTATTAAAGGGCCCGCCATCAAATTACGTCTCAGTTTTGGTGAATACATAACATTATTAAGATTAACAATTTCTTCATTATTCTTATTTTTAAATAGTAATTTTACAGTCCCTATTCCTTCAATCGGACAGGATACGCCCTCAACTGCAACGAACATGTTTGTATTCGTAACTGGTTTAAGATCAACAAACAAATCTTTGTTACCACAAAAATGAGCACTAGCGGCGGTGTCCACGATCCAAGCGTTACGGTTAATATTTTCGTTAAGACTTGCCTCAATGACAAAATTTGATTCTTTCTTTATATTCTTTGGAATCTTAGTTCGGCATTCAGCAGATTTATGACCGATCTTGCCACATTTAAAACACTTAATTCTTTTAGTTTTCGAGATATTTGGGTTATTTCTCGGTTTCCTTACATAGGGATCAGTTGTACCTTTAGTTTGAAGGGCAACAATTTCTTGATCACCGTGGGCTTGCTTTAATCTTGCTTCTTCAGCGAGCAATTCTTTGACTACTTTATCAAAAATAAAGTCCCCGTCCTCCCATCGGTATACTGTTTGGACAATACTGTTACATTCTACTGGTAGGTATCTAATCATTTGGAAACTTTTTAACCATTCCTCCAGTGGTAATTTAACATCCCTTAGCTGACTAGTTATTTTTTGTAATCTAGCAGCATATAAACCAATTGGTTCCCCTTCGTTTATTCTGCAGTTAAAAAATTCATCTGTAAGTCCCATGGCTCTAGCTCTCGATTCAGGACGAAAATGGGTTTGGAGGGTTTCCCAAGCATTTTTAGGGTCTTCTGTATCCGATATTAAGGGCCTGTATTCTTTTTCGATATTTAGATAAATTGTGCTATATGCACGATCCGACCTTAATTGGAAATCTCGGCTTTTAGCGGTTTCATCTCCTTCGGGTTTAACTTCTGTACCAATTGTAATCCTCCATGCATTCTTATCCATTAATAGAACATTAACATCTTCCACCCATGTCCCGTAGTTATATCGGCCTAACCTCTCAATAGAATTCGGGTTCTGAAATTCCATTATGTCAAAAATATTTGTTTACTACTTGAAAAATATTCAACGAAAATTCTCAAAAATATTTACAACTCTCCACATTGAAATTTGACTTGAACTGGGCTGGCTGGGCCCATAACCCTTAATGGGGTTAAGTCCTACTAAATTAGGTTTTAGGGTTAACCACCAATATATTTTTATAATTTACAGAAGTAGCCTGGCTCAAGAAAACGTGTTTATTATGTGGAGAGAGATAGAAGTTAATAAATAGCCTTGTAATATCTTCAATTTTCTTTATTAACAATGAAGGTGATATGTGGGAACGTCCATTGTTACTCTTGTGACGGTCAGAGAAAATTTTCATAAAAACGTACATTTTTTACAATACTAAACATATTTAGGATAAAATTCAAAATTACTATTTAAAAGTTCATGTCATTCTGCTTCATAAAACATATCTAATATGTAATTTAGTATATTTTTGTTGTCTAGAAAATAAATCAAAATTTTGTTACTCTTGTGACCACTGGAAAAGGCAAAATACAAAAAGTGTTTTTAAGGTAGAATTCCTGTGAATTATACGAGAATAAAAAACTCAAATTTACAAATATAATAGAACAATTATATCTCTTCAAAAGGGAAAAACTTTTGAATCTCTTTGACAAAATCTGAATTAATGGGATTATTTTAAGTAAAAGACTAAGCGTTACTCTTGTGACGTTACTCTTGTGACATTTTGTCCACAATTGAATTTCTGCTTAAAAACCTCAAAAAATCATTAATATATGAGCTAATTCTCGATTTTTTTTATATACAACCGTTTTAAACATTGATAGGAGTCTAAAATAGCTTAAAAGGGTATAGAATTTTTATATTAAAAAATAGTTTACTAAAAAAATATTTTACAAATATAAGAGCAACAAAATTAGCCACAATTTGGTTTCTTTTGTATCAAATAGCATGATCATAAGGTTCAAACTTTTTACTTTTGTGTGTATTAAAGCACCTTATTTGATATTCATCATATACTGTTAGAATTAACGGACCACAACATAGTTTACATTGACCTACTGGTTATATTGCAATTTCGCGGCTCCTTTGCGTTCTGCTACTGAGCAGAGAATTGCTCTTCGTCTTCATCATCGGTTTCACTTGCAGTTTTATTGCTGTTTCCTTTATAAAATATGAACTCCTTGTATGAATTATCGTGTGTTATGGTCAATGGTAGATAGTGGCATTTTTGGTAGCTTCGACAAAGTGTGTTTTTGTGTGCCCTTCACTATACAATTTCTCCAAGAGTAATATGCAAATGAATTCTTTGGCTATGATTTCTTCATTTAGTACATAAAGTATGTTTACCTTTGTTGCACCATGAACAAGTTCTGCAAAATCAGCAGCTTTTTGTATAATTGCTTTTTACCATGCACTTCATTTCATAGACATCACTTAAAAAAAGATAAACAGCACCGTACTACAGCACTCGTATCATAAGCTGTTGAAAAAAATGTCCATGAAAACTGTTAATATATAAGTGCTGACATGTTTACAAAATTATATTTTTGTTTAAATTGGCCTGTGCAACCATCAGAAAAAACTGGATACACTTTTGACCAATGTATTTTCTTGGAGATGCTGCATTAAAATATTGTGCAAACACATTTACAGAAAATCTTTCTTGTAGAAAATAGTCGTTCTATGATATCTTTTCAAAATGCACATTCTGAATGTCTACCAACATTCAAGTAAAGTATCAAAGCACCAGCGACATAACAAAATTGAAACAACAGGCTTGAAACAACAAATTTCCCAACTTAACCATTTGAAATTCCCAACTCAACAGTGCTGAAAATTCCCAGTTCCAATATATAAGCATTTTTCATCTTTTTTTATATATATTTTAGGTAATATATATATTTTAGGTAATATATATATTTAGGTATATATATATTTTATATATATTTTAGGTTCACTCACAAGCATTGATTTGTTGCACCCATATTCCAATGCAGTATCCGTTCTGAGGTCTAATTTAAATGTAATGATACAAGTTAGGCCATTTCTAATCTGCCCTAGCTTTCATTTGCTAATAATATTAATTTTCTTCAGGCATAAATTTTCTCAAATTGGGGATTTTTAGAAGTAGGAATACCCAACTTTCAGGGTTTCAAGATTATAGTTGGGTCTTGCTCCCCCCGGTGCGACGGGCCTGCACAGCATGCTAAATCAATAAATCTTTATGAATGGAGAAAATAAATCTGCAACTGTCCTATGAATTACTTTGAAAGTTTTTATGAAACCACAAATACACTCATTCTGAGGACCTGCTGTCATAATTGTTCTGTAATTTTAAAGTAAATAAAAAATTAAGTTCATTCATTTTAAAAACATAAATGAATGCAATTTAATTTGTTTTAAATTAATTATGTAATTAATTATTAATATAATTAATTATTGAAAAACTACTCAAGAACTTATTCTTAAAAAGGGCAAAGCCAAATAAACTTAAAATATTGTTTTTGTTTTGGTCTGAAGACAACCTATTTGATTTACTTGCCAGAAATGTTATGCGTTACTCTTGTGACAAAGTCATTTGTTACTCTTGTGACAACACAACAGAGGCTGTTCTATGCATGGCACACAAAAAATAAATGGTGTAAAATATGTCTTATTCCACCAAATCAGAGATTAAAAAATTTCAAGTAAAAATGTTAAGTAGTTTTTGCAAATTTGAAACTTTTATATGTTTTTTGTTACTCTTGTGACAATTAAAAATCACTATTAAATAGAGTTAAAATTTTATTCAAAAGCTAATCTAAAATATTTCAACTATATATATATGATAAATATGTAAATGGATTATGAATTTGTATATATAATGATTTCAATTAATGAACAAAATTAAGAAAATAATATACTATAATCGAAGTGACATTTTTGGCCCCAATAAAAGTGAAGAAATAAGTCAACTTTCAGAACAATTTCACTGCAGACTATTATTCTTATGAAATAATACCTTGCAAATTCATATCCAGCAACTTTCTAGGATTAAATTGATATACCACACTTACAGTTTGGTTAAAATTTTAATTTCAGTAAAAAGTTTCATTTTTGGTGGACGTTCCCATGTACAATCTTGAGAATACTATTTACAATATTGAATAGAAGTAACAGAACATTCTTACGTGATATGGAAAAACATAGCAGGTTTTACTTCAACGATTTTGTTGACACATGTTGAATAAAAAGATTTAAAAAGATGAACTAGTCAGACAGCTAGTTATCGCAACCAGTTATTAGGAAGTTACTACATAGTTACAGAGTTTCTACAGTGCTACAGAATGATAACTCGCTGAAACATCGCCTTAAATAGACCTAAGCTATCCTAAAATTAGCATAAGGCACCGCGCCGACAAAGAATAATAAAAGTCTCGATGAAGTCCCGCACGGAGTAGGTCCGCATACGGAAACACCCATCTGATGCGTACGACGCATCAACCCGATGACGTCATAATAGGTGATGGGCACTGCAACGTCACAGGCTGCCGCGCAGAGAAACGAGGAAAATCTAAAGGCAACAAGGTTGCCTTTCGCTATGTTTGCATCGCTCATCAAAGGCGGGATTTCGTTTAAAACTCAAAATAAAAGCACACGATTAAGCACAAATACAAGTATTATTATAATTTAAGTTATATTTCAATTATTAAAACATAGGTTTCCAATTAATTTAACTTTTTCGTATTCAAATAAAAAAAAAATCAGACATTTAATGTCTGATAAACTTTTTATGCCAAGTTTTGTTTATGAGTCTCATTGTGTTCCCGAAACACGAATAATCGAACCTAACCATAATATACCACTAATTAAGCTTTAAACGATTTTTCGAAATCCATCGTTAACTTTGTTTTACTAAAAGTGAATTGCTTGTTTACTAATCCAAGAAATATGCATAAAAACTTTAAGCATAAACAATATTATACAGGTCTTTTCTGCTTCTAACAGGTCATTATGGATATAATTTTAATTGTGATTAATAATAAAAAGAAAGTAAAGTATGTTTTGGAGATTTATAGTCATTTCAGATTAATAAACAAGAAAAAGAAAATGTATTAAAAATCAACTGCACTTGAATCTGCACTGTTAAAATATTTTTTGTTGTAAAAGTTGTTCATATTTACATAACATGACCGATCTTTTAGTTATGCGTGCATTTAATATTACGATATTTTAATCATTATTACAGAAAATAAAACAATAAAAAAGATTTTTGTTGATTTATATTTAAATGTGTTTATATTTCTTACAAAGCCCGTGAAGCACCAGCTTATACATTACATTCTAATATAGGGGCTTACACACGCCTTCAAATCACTTAAACTTGAAAATACTTTATATTCCTAACTAGTAATTTTTTTACTACTAAATATTTTTGAAGAAAACCTTTCATAAACATAAATTAGTAAGAAAAAATATCGTAAATATGTATATGTGTTGTTTAATTTGTTCGTAAATGAAAAAGAAAATTAAATCTATACTAAAGATTAGTAGAAATATTCAACAGTTTTTAATTTGTTGTAATAAATTTTTAGTGCATACTAAATGTCGATTTAATCTTCTATGTTCTATTTGAAGGAGAGTAATATATAAAAAAAAGCACCCGTTTGAAAGCGCCGGGCTTATTTCTTGCTTTGAAGTCTTATGGTTTGTTGAATGTTTTTGGAATTTAATTTGACGCCGAATAAAAAATATATATTTATATTTTTAGTTGTATATATAACCTATATATACCTGTAAATATAACCTATAAATGGTAATAAAACACATAAAACTTTATAAATTACATTGTTAGTCAGTATTGATTACAAGTAATCCTCAAATGGATTACTATTGCATTGATCGATCGCGAACATGCTAAACACTGACTGCGAACGCCGTCTTGTTGCCTTTAGATTTTTTTCGGGTAGCCAAGATTCCGGTTTGTTTACCAACATGCGCAAGGCCTATAGTCCGCGAGCTCGTGGAGCCAAAACGTAAATAAACATCGGCGTCTCGCCGGAAAGGTTCGTGGTAAGACCTTGTGAGAAGGTAGGTTTTCCCAACAGTAATCCCTAAGGTAAACAACTTTGGCGCATTTTCGCTCGTTGGCATACAAGGCCGTATAACCGAAAAGAACCACAGTTTGACCACTTGAAAGTATGCATACAGTTTACTCGAAAATAAGGTTTGATTTATTGTTGTGAAGAGATATTCGCTAGCCTTAATATTTTTTTTATCCATATCATAAATTTATTTATGTTCCATACACTAAGGTACACATGTAAATTCCTAGTTTGTCGTGCCCTTTGGCGCGATTCTGGAAAATTGGCATGAAAAACAAAATGACGGGTTTTTCGATAGTCAATAAGTCAAAAATGGCAAATGTAATAGCATGTTGGTTAAGTGACGGCGCACTAGAACTGCACAATGGACTATTGGCGTCGGTTAGGATTCGGGTAAGGATTCGACAAGACTGTTTGGTTAAATAGCATCGCACTTGAGCTGCACAATAAGCTGTTAGCGATGGTTCAGATTCAATAAAACTGGTTGGTAAATAATAATACACATTGGGCCATCGGCAACTGTTTGGTTAAATAATGTTGCACTAGTGGTGTACTGTGAGGAGACATTTTATCAAGGTTGTTTTGTGTTTTCCATAATTTATTTTACAAAATTAATAATTATGCCTATTTTATATTTAACTATGTACTTATAATAATTATTCTTTTTGAATACTATTTTGAGATATAAGGCAGTCGGTACTTCTCTTCTAAACGGCCTCGAATAGTCGCCAAGCGAAAGTTTGTCGCCGTATTGATTATTTACAATTTTAATGTTGCCATTCACAAAATCAAATGTTAAAAACAGTCGTAAATATGATTTACGATTAGATGACGTCAAAAAGTACACTCTAAAATATAAAGAAAATAAATCGCACTTAACCTGTGCAATGGGCTATTCGTTACGGTTCGAGGTAAAGACTTTCGCTCGATAGCGGATCTGGCTGTGTTTTCAAGTAGACACAAACGACCCGATACGTTGCGCATGCATCTTTCTTATTGATCTTTATGATGGTTACTTAAGGAGAAATGCACAATTACGGTTAATTACACAATCGCTGTGTCTTATTTTCGAACCACGGTGGATGACGTCCACTGGGTAATGGGCTAGCGGTGACTGTTCAAGATTAATTCCGAAGGATTTCTTTAAGGTCTGCACGACTGAATAAAATAACGTCGCACTTGAGCTCCACAATGGGCTAATGTCGACGGTTTAGAATTGATCTCGAAGCTTTGCTTTGGTTAATTAACATTGCATTAGAGCTTCACATTGGGCTGTTGGCGACAGTTCTGCGCTTATCTCGAAGGGAACAATGTCTCATATTTTTGAACCACGGTCAGATGGCGAGAACATCACCTGAGCTGGCAATCCTTCGGGCTGTCGTTTGAGCATTGCGACAGCACTCTTACGCGCACGAGCATACCGCATACTAAAGTCACAGACTCCTGACGTTGGTTTATGGTCCCGGGCAATTGTGGCCTCCGGCTACTCAGGATTACATCTATGACCCCCTCCGGGCCGTCGATCATGGTGCTTACAAGCAATCCTTCCGGCATTCGTTTGGGGCATTTCAGCACCACTCTTAAGCGCACGCGCAAAACGCGTGCTAAAGTCACAGACTCCTGACGTCGATTTATGGTCCCAGGCAGTTGTGGTCTCCGGCCCTCGGCCTCCGACTACTCAGGATTACATCCATGACCCCCTCCGGGCAATCGATCATGGTGCTTATAGGCAATCCTTCGGGCTGTTGTTTGGAGCATTTCGACAACACTCTTAAGCGCATTCTAAACAAATTTATTTTAATAGCTATCCTAACAATCAAACATGTTTCCAAAATTATAAAAAAATATTCACCAAACCCAATTTAACTTTGTTTGAACCAAACCCATAATTTACAAATATCCGAATTTAAATATTTGCAACTATTGAATAGTTCGCATAATCATTAAACACTTATATATTCTAACCAATCAAAAATCGTAAGGCAATTGACGTTTACTGTCAGATTGCGGAGAAAAATGCGCACGCATCCAATGTACGTAATCCAAACAAACTTGTCGCAGGAAGAAAGTAAAATATAATACGAGGCATCGTTCCCGGGTCTGTCCTACGATAACGATCCCCGAACCGTGGCCAATAGCCCACTGTGTAGCTCTAGTGAGACGCTAATTACCCATACCAAAATCAACTCCAAAGAAACTGTGTTTTAACTATTTTGAGCAAAGACACTAAAAAAAGCATGTTCAGTTTACTCTCTCGTTTTTATTTAGCTCAGTGCACTCAATCAAACAATCAACTGAAAAGCGATCTTTTGTGTATGGTAATCCCTAAGGTAAACAACTTTGGCGCATTTTCGCTCGTTGGCATACGAGGCCGTATAAAAGAAAAGAACCAGGCAGTCTTAATAATTGTAACTAGTAACTTTTTTGCAAAAATTATACTAAAACAGAAAAATATCCTTTTTACGCCAACACACCACTTATCTTTCAAATGTGTAAAAACAATTTTATTGAAATTTAAACACTATTAACTTCCATAAACTCAAGATGTTCAAGGTGTATAAAATATGTTGTATTTAAATAAGTATAGTATTTAGTATGATAAGTCAAATAATTATGTTTTAGACAATCTACTAAGCCTATTTTTCATATAGTAAACTTCCCAGGTTTTGCATTGTTCAAAAATTGCAAGGTTTATTATTAAATATTTGTTGTATTTGGCATATACTGAAAAGCTTGTGTATGTGGGAATAACATTTCTACATCTTCTCATTGGACACATTCACTAGTAACTAGTCACAGTCAATAGTAGCTTTTACTAAATGTATCGTTATACTTGTGGTAATCTAAAGTTATCATTTCAAGAAAGAAATTCTAAATCCTTTTGTTGTTTGTTAGGTATTGACAATAGTGGTAATGGAGACTTCTACAAAAAGTGATCATCAAAGTATGAAACAAATGAAAAGAAAACAAAAAATGGTAAATCTTGTTTTTATGTTTATTTAAAATTGTTTAATGTTAAATGTATAAACAATTAGGCAATCTTTGCAATAAAATGTGCTAAATAAAATATTTTATTAAAAAAATGTATAATATTTTAATTGTTTTATATTAATATATGTTAACCAGTAAGCAGTGTTCAATCTAGATGTTTAAAAGGAACAATCTTATTGCCCTGCTTGCTCTATTCCCTTTAAAATAGCCTTGCCTCCTAATAGAAAATTGTCGTTGAACGAGTTACATGCATTAGCGAGACAGTTCTTTTTGTAATTTGCTTTAATTAATTTGGGAGAGGTCTTTTTCAGCCATTTTGGAGAGTGGCTGCACTTGTTTCATTTTGTTTTCTCAATAAAAACCTTCTGTGAAGTTTTAAATATTGTTGTAATTATTTAATAATTGGTGTTAGAATCTACTTAAAGAGTGGTTGGCGGATTTTCCACCTTAAAGCTATCTGTATGCTTCTACATTGATAAATCTCCTCAGTTAGTTGCCCTTCTAGCATCATCCAAACCATTTAGTATGTAAAAATCAGTATGTATTTACCTAAGGAAAATAATTTATATTTTTCTTAAAATAGCTGAGGAACAACTGGTCCATCTCTAACAGAAAACTATCAAAAATATTTCTATAGTTGACCTTGTATAAACATATTTATGTAATAATATATTTTTGTAACTTAAGTTTTTTATTGAAAATTTTAGTTTTTATAAAATATGTAAAGTTTAATACTTTTTATAATTTTTTTAAAAAAGTTTAATACTTTTCATAAAAAAGGAGAAATCTTCACTAAAGTAGGATTATGACAAAAAAACAACAACATCTTTTGAAATATTAAAGCAAAATATTATCACAACAGTTGCATAGTATGCGAGATCTTTTCATTACCAAATACATACAAAAGAAAAATTCAAATAAATTTATTACACTCGAGTAGTTTAAATCATAGTCAGTTACTCGGGATCAAATTTAGTTGGAAGATTTTGTTGTCAAATATGTGTGTGTTCTTTTCACCATTCGTAATCAATGTTTATATAAATGGATATAAAATATCACAAGAAAATTTATTTGATATTCTTACTTAAATATGTTGATGTATTCTATTTTTAGAAAATGGTGGAAAACTCAAATGTTTCTGAAGATATTCCTGAGCAATCTCCAAGGTTAGCATAAAACATATTCTATCTTGTTTTTCTATTGTCTTTCATAACAGTGTGGTGAGCTGCACCTTTTTTCTATTCAAATGTATTAAAAAACTGGAAAATCTCAATTAAAGGTTTATATTGATAAAATTGTATTAACAGGAAACACAGTGAATTAGATTCTGCAGATTCCCCTATAAAACGTAAGAAACTACACAGCAAAAAGAAAAAAATGGTAAGAATTTACTTAATTTTATACATTTTATTTAAGAAATATATTGCACTTTATTTGGCTAAGTGATATAGATTTGGTATATCATGATAAAATGTGTGAGTTAGGGAACTGTGTCGTGTTAATCAAATCAATCGTTTTAATGGGGCTTACAATAAATTATAATTGATTTTACTACCTTGTAAAATTTTCGTTAAAAAAAATATCAAATTTAATTAATTTGTGCTTTAAGAATTTTCTCACATAAATTAGTATACATTTATTTTAACCTGAAACTTTTGCCACTGTTATAAATCATTTGACATAAGAAATTATAATCTATTAATGTGGGGTAGATAAATTTAGCATTTCTTATCCATACCACTTGCATAAATAACAAATATTTGTTTGTTTTTCCCCAAGTAGGAAACCGCTACAATCTAAATTGCAATGAGCTACTATTTGTAACAGGCTATCCTGGTCCTAAGCATTTATGCTGTAGAGATGATCCTTTCTGCCCAAAATATAATTAAAAAAAAATACATCCAATACAATAGATGATGAATAAAACTTTCGATGGAATTCAAATGTTCTTAATACTATTGTGAAATTAAACTACTTTTACTCTAAACTTTGTGTATTTTGGTAATTGACTATCGGATGAGGTAATGTCAGTTGTAACAAATAAAAAGCTCCATGTCGTTGGGGTAAATTAAATTAACCCTTGAATTTGGCAAGGAAATATTGCAATCTCCAAGGGAAGGTGGGAAAATGTGTTATAGATGACATGTTTGTGGAAAAGAGGCAGCGATAAAGAACCCAAATATGATAGCTTTGACGCATATTAGTTTCTCATTTGTTTCTTAAGGGGTTTGAATAATTTTTTAAACTATCTTAGTCATATGTTTGTGAATTTAATCCTTTATATATATATATATACTCATATACATACAGATCATAGCTTTCGCTTTAGGTTCAATTTTGGTTTTCCCTAAGTGCATCTGCGTGAAAATGTTGAACTAATTTTTTTTCTGTCGATAAACTTTAACTTATCTCTTCTACTCTTATTACAATTTTATTAAAATATCTTGATATTGTACGCTTATTAAAACTAGTTCATGTTGCATGCCTGCTACTAACATTTAAAATTCAAATACTTACAATTTTTTTTTTCAACGAAAGTTGTATTAATGTCTTATATAAAATTACAAAAGTTTCCAATGTGATTCATGCCATATATAAAATGAAAAGAAAATGTACCAAATACATATGTTAAAAGTTTATGAAATAAAAAAAAAATTCAATTTTTTTTAATGTGAGTAGCAAATTAGGCACTCTTGTTCATTTCAATCTAAAATCTTGTATGAAATAAAAAAAAACCAAATAAGGGATTTTAATAAAAATGATAATTTGTGTAGATATTTTAAATGTTATTTTTTACTAGTATACTTTGTATTTTTATGAAATGTTTTGCAAACTTTTTATAACCATTTAAAAAAAAAAAAGATAATCTTTTTTGTTAGATAATATTTTTTGTGTTTTTAGGTTTCTGAACTATATAAAGCCCGTCAAATTCTTGGTGATGCTAAGCCAATGGACAAGGAAGAGGCTGATCTGGAAAAACTAATTTTTGGCTGCAACCCTCAAGACTTAGAAGAAGTTGAGGATTTTGAAGAGAATTTAACGCAAGATGACCCCTCTACAGTTCCTGAAAAAAAGGCTTGTATATTTAGCAAATTATGTTTCAATTAAAAAATACATTAATTTAACAAATTTACTAATATAATTATATATTTTTAAAGTTTATTTTGAATTGTATACTAAAATTGAGTTATGTTTAACATTTAATTGTATTTATAATAATATTATGCCTTTAAAAAAAGAATATGAGTGCAAGATTCTGGAAAATTTCTTCTTTTAGATTTAGTTTGATTGTAATTAAATAAAATTAAAACCGTAACATCAGTAAATTAAAAATGTTTAAAATAATATTTTAATTAAGTTTCTTTCAATTGTTAACAGCATCAGAAATCCTTATTTGAAAGTAAAAGCTTGTTTACTAATTTTGTAATAAACATAAATTGTGGCTATTTTTTCAAATTATAGAATTGAAAATATTTATGTGTAACAAACTCATACCATTACTTATACGAATTGTGATATTCTTCTGGAATCAATATTAGTTTTTTTATATATTTATTTGATTTATTAATTTATATTTTTTTAATTTCAATTTAGACAAAGAAAAATGAATTGCTACCAGCTTGGGAAGATGAAGATGATGAAAGCTTACTGTAAGCGATGCATTTAAAAAAAATCATAATAATCTTAAGTTGTTAAACTTAATAGTTTGTAAAATACTTATTAACTTAGCAATTACCAGAAGAAAAGGGTCTACGTTTTGTGATTGTAATCATAATCAAATTACGTGTTTTTAAAAACAAAAGTTTAAATTAAATATTTTTTCTTCCTATTTTTAATTATTTTTTTAAAAGGAAAACTGTGCAACATCCAACATATTTATTTCTATATATATAAAAATATAAAAGAACTTTTTTAAATGCTGGACATATGACTTGCGACACCGGCCAAGATTGGGTTAATTAGATACCATTTTTTTTCTGATAAAAATGTTGATAAAGCTATACCTTTTAGTTTTTCCATGAAACGTTAATTTAAGTCTTAATATTTAATGCTTAATTTTTTTTGTACTACTATGTACTAAGAATATATTTTTTCAAAACGTATTCCTAGTACATGGAAGTGGAATTATAAATTAATATATATGTATTAAAAAAAATATTGTAATTTAAAAATGATGAATTATATAATCAGTTCTTCTAGTATATAATGTGGTAGAAATGAAATTAAATACAATCAAATAGTAAGTGTTAAAATTTAAGGAGGTGAGCGTTCTGTATTAGAAAGTTTTGCCTACTACTAACATTAAGTGCCTATTTACAAAAATGAAGCTATGTAAACAATTCCACGTTTTTTGACTGGTTGATGAATTAATTTACTGATTAAGGCAGCTGTTTCATTATTTTTTTTTACTATGTATGTGCTTACATTAAAATATTAAAAAAAAAATTAAATGTGAATAAAGTTTCTTTGTCTTTAAAATATTTAGTTCAACTTTCATTTAATTCATGTAATTTGTTCTCATTTCAATAATTCTTATTTGTACTTTTAGGGTCGAAACCAAAGCAAAATCATTGCGAAACTGTCATAGAAGTATGTCCTTAAGAGGAGCAGAAAAATATTCTGATTTTGCCCAAGAAAAGTAATTATCTCTTTTCATAGTATCACTATTTTTAACTACTAAATTCAAATGATTAGGATGGTAGCTTAAATTTTTGATATACATTGTGTATTTTTATTCTGTGATAAAAACTGGTTTATGTTTTTTTCATATGTATTACCACTTGATAGTTTTCTTCTATTCTGCCCATACAAAATTATATGGGCAGAATACAAGAAGGCAATATTACTTTTTCAGTAATATCGTTTTAGTTTGTGAGATTATTGTAAATGTAAGAGAAGCTATCTTTGTGTCAAGTTCACTCATAGTGCATCAGTTGTTAATTTTTAATCATTAACTTACAAGAAAATTCTGGAGCTTTTTTAAAAATGTCTCAGATAATTTTCTGAAAATGTAATATCACTGTGTTATGTGTTCTTGTATATATTTAAAAATATTGTTAAACATATGAATATAAATTTTACGTTAACGAATTTACTTTAAATGGTCTTTGTTAAATGATACTATAAGAAAATTATACTATCAAAGAGTATATGAAATAGTCCAGAGTCAGTCTAAACCTAAAGCCAAAACGAACCAGTAATTTACAAAGAGTTCGGCAAGAGGAATATGACAAAGAATTGAAGTTAAATGCTCTTGTTTTGCATAACTTTAACTAGTTTTATTTAAAAAATTTAATTATATTAAAAGCAGCATTTTAAAATTTTATTGTATTTGTGCTGAATGTATACCTTAGATATCAATTTGTATGGCCTGTAATTAAAAAGTAAAGTTTCAATTTTTTTTCAGATTCATTAAATTAATGGGTGCACCAAAATGGGCTGAAATAGGCAGAGAAGTAAACAAAGACTCTGATGGTAACTGTATTATACATAATTTTTTTAGTTAATAACATCATGTTAAACACAATATCTTTTCTTATTTATGCTTTTATGCTGAAAATCATTATCTTTAAGTTCATTTCTGACTATTTTTAATAGATGATAGTGATGAGCTGTTGCAAAAAACTGGAAATTTCATAAAGAAATCTGAAAGTTTATTGAGAGGCAATATCCACATTCGTAAATGTCCGAGCTTGGTGGATTCCAGTATGAAAGCTGTAAGTAAATTTTAAATTCTATACTAGGAAATCATACATTGTATTTAAACATGTTATCTACTACAGTTTAAATTGAAAGATTCATATTTCCCATAATTGAAGATTTTCTTTTTCTTGTTTTGTTGTTGTTCATTCTAGCAAAAAAGAAACTTGTTTTATCCTTATTGTAAAATTAAATTATTATTTCAATTGCTAATTTAAAAATGTGGTTTGGTATATTTGGTATATATACTATTAGTATTGTACAATTGTGAACTTTGTTTTGATATTGGTATTTTTTTACTTTACAGTCTGTTGTAAAAAGTGTAGAATTCCACCCAACTTCAAAAGTAGCTTTGGTTGCTACGACATCTGGTACTACTAACCTCTTTCAGGTACTTTTTTTTTCTTCTGAATATATTTTGATGTTTGAATACATGTTCAACACCCTATGAGAAATGATTCCATAAATAAAAATGTATGATCAATTTTAAAATGCTTTATTTTAGAATTATTTTTTTCAAATAAAAGCAGTTGCATTTTAGGACGCACTTACAGCTTTCATGGTCAATTTCTCTATTTACTATTATTTAATAATTCAAATATCATAATATGAAGACCATCAATTATTTAGAATCTATCCTTGTAAAAAGAGATATTTGCAATCAGATAATAAAAAAAAATGCAGTTAGTAGAGAGGTTTAAAATTATGTATGAAATATTTTGTATTGCTATCCCTTACTTTTTTGTTATTCTTTTTTGTCATTATATTAATCTTCTTCAAAAATTAAAGTTAAGTAAAAAATGTAATTTTAAAATGATGTCTATATCTTTCATAATTTCTATATTTATATTAAAAAAAACTATTTCTTTCTGGCAAAAGGAGAGTTTCTTCCAGGCCAGTTAATTTTTTTAATGAAAGCTGTAACTATAGACATGCATAAATATCTAAAAAGTCTTTCATGACCCTTTCTATTTTTTTATAACTTATTATTGACATGTTCTCGACCTGCATACATTGGATATTGTGGACAGTTCTGGATCTACCCTAAAAGAAAGATCCAAATTCAAAGCAGTTCGTTGACTCCAAACCTTTCCTTATCAAATCATTAATTTTATGTCAAATACTCTATAAACTAAGTCTTTTCTTTTACATACTCTTCAAGAAGCACATGATCTATCTTGACCATTGTTTTATTTTTATTTATGCTTGCTTAACATTTGTGATTGAGAAAGTAGAATGAACTGCAGCTAATTTACATCTAAAAAAAATACTTATTACAAGTAGTTTTTATTAAATCATACTATAAAAATAATTTTTACTAAAAAATATAATGAAGTACAAAGATTATAATTGGAGAACCTGCATAATACTTTATATAGTTGTAAAAAAATAGAGATTTTTCATTGGATATGCTTTTGAAATTTGTTTTCAATAATATTTTGTTACTTTTTTTCTAACTTTGGTTTATTCTCTGTTGTAGGTAGATGGAAAAATTAATGCCAAAATTCAATCCATTTGCTTTGAAGATTTTCCCATTGAAACATCCCACTTTACATTAGATGGCAGGGAGATTATTGTGGGATCAAAGTGCTACGCACACATGTTTTCCTATGACATGTTTGCAGGAAAAATAATTCGAATTCCTGAGCAAAAAGGTTATTTTCTTGATTTATATGTTATTATATCTTCATAGTAATTTATATCTAGAAAATTGAACATATTGAGGCTGGGTGCATTGAGCCTCAATGCTGTTTTAATTATTAAACTAATTAAACAGAAATATTATGGAAAAATTAATTAATATTGGGTTATTTAAAAAAAAAAAAAAAAAAATTCTAATATTCATCATATAATAATTCGTTTAGCTTTCATGACTTTTTTTTGTGGTATGATTTTGTTGTTTAATAATAATGAGCAATTAAAAATTTTGATTATAAGTGATTTTGTTTAAATTATTGAATAGATTTTTTCAATTACTGCACATTTAGATCACTGTGACATGCAAATGAAATTTTGTAGTTTTTTATCCCGTTATTTGTACATTTGTTTTAGTTTAAATTTTCTTGTTATTGTAATATATTAATTTTGTCCTAGTTTAATCCTTACTTACTTACTTAGTTGACTTCAACATTAAGCTTAGGACTATGGAAAAAAATTAAAAGAAAGCTTATTATATTTGAGAATTTGTTGTGATATTGTGGGAAACGAAAGAATAAATACTTGAAATGTAATGAATTGTGTGACAACACAAACAGCAAATATTTTATCTGAATTAGTCAAATTATAATATTTAATTAATTTTCTATTTATAATAAATGCAAAATATTAAAAAACTTAATAAAAAATTAGTTACCACCATATGCACATTTATGAATTATATTAGCACATATGTGAATTTGAGTTGCTCATGCACATATTTTACATCAACAAATAAACAAACCATATGCACATTTCTGTTTATTTGTGGAGGTTGTATTAATCTACTTGTTGAAGCTGTAAATACCTGTGTGTTGTGATAACGCATTGTTTAAGTTTAAAAGGGAAAAAGAGCCATAATTAACAACTAATTAACTTTAATATTCTACAGGTTGACAGGACTAGAGATAAAGAGCAAATGATAAAATATGGTGGGAAATTTACACAGTATAAATTCAACACATGATTTGATTTGTTGGGAGAGTTTCACTTCACCTTTTTAGAACTGAGATTTGGGCAAGAAAGAAGTGCATTGAACAAACATAATCGAAAGCTGTTTTGGCTTTAAGAGTAAATAGCTTCAGCTAAATTAGCGTGTGGGAAATGGCATCTTTAAATGAAATCGTTAATCAGAGGGAAAAAGCTTTTAGTGCTTATTAATAAAAAGTGTTAAAGGACTGTATCTAAAATAAAGAGAAAACTCTATAGGTGTGATTTAAAAGTGGGTGATAGTTCAAAAATATCCTTTCATATATAATATGTGTATGAACAACTCAAATTCGTCGACACAATTCAATAACTTTTATCCTATAAAAATATATGTACAAGTTTTATGTCTAGTTAGTAATTTGATAAAATAGTACTGTTTAATAAGTATTTATGTTATAATTTTACATGTACATTTCCAAGCATTTTTTTTCTTTATGAATAACTTTTTAATGTCAATCAATTATAATTTTTTGACTCTATAATACATCTGTAATTACATTCCATGCTTTTTTTTAATATTAGGAATGAACCAAAAGAATGTAAGCAGGTTCCAAATGTCTCCTGATGGCAAATATATCGTTATTCATGGTCGCTATGGAAATATTCATTTAATGACCACAAAGGTACGATTTAGTAATACAAATTAGCAATTTTTAGGAAATGTTCAGTTCTTTTTATTGCTGGTGCTTGGTGTTGTTTAGATCTAATAAATAAAAGGAAAATTCAATTTTATGTACTGTTGTAATTTAACAGGTTTGTGAAACATAAATTAAAAATATTGCAAAAACATTCTTTACACACTAAATATATTTCTTGTGAATTTCCCAGTCTACCTTATATTTATGTCAATAATAAGTTTACTTCACATTGGTATATTGATAACTATCACATAAACAATTTAAATTTTAGTTAGCTTTGCTTTCTTTTTGGATACTGAAAATACAGCATACAAATCCTGTGTTCATTTGTGATCTGGTTATTAGACATGAATGTATGATATTAGTTTTAAAGAAATTACTGGCAGAGGCATGGCACTATTAAAAGTATAGCTTTTTTTATGAGGATGAAAATATGCAAAAACAAAAGAAAACCTCGATTTTTCTATCATGGAAGTCAATAAAATTCTGCCATAAAACATTGATTTTAGCATTAAATATCCTCTTTTGACGCATAATTTTCTTTTTTAGCATAAATAGTGACTAACGACGACTTAATGACTATTAAATACAACATACGCAAACATGTTGTAAAAAATTCCATTGAAAGCTACGAGATATTTTTCTAATGTCAGTTTTGAAGAAATCATCATGTGATATATGGTTAAATTTTTTGTTTTTTTTTGATTATCACAGATTATCTTAATTTAAAAGTAAGATAGTAAGAAAGAAAAGATAAGATAAGAAAAGAAGAAGATAACTGATTTTATATAGGCCAGGTCAACGTTTCCTATAGTTATTTGTTCCATGCTTAAATCTTATGACTTATGACTTAAGGATGGGGGCTCCAAATTGGAGCAAGCACTGCGACCGGAGGTCTATTGTACTATCCCCTGGAATAAATCCTTGATCACTTAAGAAAAGAGATCCGTAGCTGAAGCAAAATTCAGCAATGATCTAACAGGAATATCCTGGAGTTCCCAAGGCTCAAGTAAGTGACGTCCCAAGTGCTCGAACCTATGGGCGGAGTAGAAGTCACATTCACAGAGAATATGAACAACAGTTTCTTCATTATTCCTACACCCCCTACACAAAGGGTCATCCTTGACCCTCATAATAGTTAGATGCCTTCTGAGAGTACAATGCCCAGTTAGTAATCCAATAGCCCTACGAATACCAGAGCGATGGAGCTTTAACAACTCCTTATGACGAGAGCTAGCACATCCACTATTTAGTTCTCTAGCTTGTCTTTGGTCTGATGCGCTGCGCCAGTCCTCGTACTGTAAATTCCTAAAAATAGAGAAGACGGTACCTCTGATGGCCTCATTAGAGATACCTAATGCTGGCTCAGGACCAATAAAGGGGGAACAAGAGCCTAGTCTGGCTAATTCATCTGCCATTTCATTACCCGGAATGCCCGAGTGTCCAGGAACCCAAAATAAGGAGACTTTATTACTCAAAACCAGTTTACATAGGTTAGAGTAACAAACCCAAACCAGTAGTGAGGTGAAATTAGGTTTCTGAAGAGCCAGGAGGGCAGCCTGGCTATCTGAACATATATAAATATGTTTGCCACGATAGTTTCTGTCTATGCATATTCTACAACACATAAGGATAGCGTAGACCTCAGCTTGGAAAACTGTGGTGAATTAACCAAGAGGATAAGATAGTTTGGTATTGTCAGCATGGCAGAAGACACCTGCCCCAGTGGAGTTATCAAGTTTAGAACCGTCTGTGTACCAAACAATACGGTTATGATCACTTGTTGGAGCTACAGTCCAATCCGACCGTGAGGGGAAATGGATTTTAAAAGGCTTATTGAAGCCAAATCTTGCAAGCGTAATGTCGCAGGGCATGTTGAACAGCTGGTGCTCAGTTACCTTAGGATTAAGGTCTTTCCATGACACATATATTTTGAGTAGTCATGCCAGTGGCCTAAATATTTCAGTCTTCTTACACAAATAAGAGCCTCAGCCTCAATTCGCATGTGAAGAGGGTGTAGCCCAAGGAGGAGCTCCAAGGTGGCTGAAGGGGTGGTTTTAAGACACCCAGAGATTGCAACACAGATCATCCTTTGAATTTTTCCAAGATCAAGTCTGCAGTTAAGTATCTTGGTCCTAGACCACCATACAACAGAGCCATAGGTTAGTATAGGACAAATGATCATTGTATATACCCAATGGAGGACTTTAGGATTTAACCCCCAAGTTTTCCCAATGGCATTTTTACAGCTCCAAAAGATCCTCTTGGCTTTACCAATACAGAACTCAGAGTGCCTAATCCAATTAAGTTTTTTGTCAAAGAAAACTCCCAAAAATTTGACTTCATTAGTACAAATAAGGGCCTGACCAAAGAACTTGATGTTTACATCAAGAGTGGATGTCTTTCTAGTGAAAGCAATCAAGTTGGTTTTCTGAGGATTTACTGAAAGACCCTTGTTGTGGCACCACTTTTCAACATTGCGAAGTGCTTTATTCATGACATCACAAATGGTGTCAATGAATTTACCCCTAGTGATAATTACAACATCATCAGCGTAGCCAATGCAGGACACACCTGAGAGAGATAAAGTCTCTAGAAGTGAATCAACAACCAGGCACCACAGGATGGGTGAAAGAACCCCTCCCTTGGGGCACCCAGCCACTGCGTGCACCATCAAGTCGTCACCAAGAAGTGAGGCACAGACATATCTTGATGAGAGCAAATTATTAATGAAGTTAACAACAACATTGTTGACTCCTCTTTGAGTAAGAGCACGAATGATAGATTCAACTGGAACCTTGTCGAAGGCCCCCTCAATGTCGAGAAAGACAGCCAGAGCAATCTCCTTAGCCCTGATATTTTTTTCCAAAATAAAGGAAAGATTGTATAGGGCACTATCAGTAGATTTACCAGGCTGATAGGCATGTTGAGAGACAGAGAGTGGCTTGGAAACCAAGACAGTCTCCCTGATATGCCTATCAATAAGTTTTTCGAGCGTTTTGAGCAAGAAAGATGTAAGGCTGATTGGTCGAAAGGACTTAGCCTCATAGTAATTATCTTTTCCAATTTTTGGAATGAATATTACCTTAGTTTGCATCCAGGAAGTTGGAACATATTCATAAGCAATGCAGGCTCTATAGATTCTACAGAGAATAGGTGCCAGAACAAAAAGCCCTTCTTTAAGAAGGGCCGGGACCACTTCATCCATACCAGGAGTTTTGAAGGGTTTGAGGGTATTAATTGCCCAGACAACTTTGTCATGGGATACAACCATCTTTGCAGCATCCCAATTGTTCTTACCACACGAGATCGTAGTTTCAATAGGGGTGGCTGCTGTGCACACTTCAAGGGAGCCCGGGAAGTGAACCCGAAACATCTCTTTCAGGATTGCGTTCCCAGAGGAAGCATACTCACCATTTGGAAGCTTTATAGTGTTTAAGCTACAGCTCTTGTCTTTCGACATGATTTTGACAAGCTTAGATGTAGCAGAGAGATCTTCAATACTGCTACAATATGTTTGCCAGGATTTCCTTTTGGCATCTCTGACAGCCTTATTATAGGCAGTGAGAGCGGTGCGATAGGCTAGCCAGTCACAGCTCTTCTTAGCTCTATTAAACATTTTTCTACATTTGTTGCATAATGAGCTAAGTTCTATGCTCCACCATGGAACGATCCTACGTGAGGCAGTGCGTGTAATGTCACAGTTATGGTAGTAAGATTGTATAATGGCATGCTGAAGCTGATCAACAACCATCTCCAAGTTATTAACAGAGGAAAGCTTACCAAATTGGTTGTCGGTCACAATCAACCTAGCCAATTCCTCCTTGTAGGAACTCCAGTTTGTTTTCTTAGGGTTCCTACCCTCAGTAAAGATCCTTGACGGACCTAAAACTGAAAACATAATTAGTCTGTGATCAGATAAAGTGGTTTCATCTTATACTTTCCAATTATGAACTAGCTCATGGCAAGGGTTGTTACACAAAGTGATATCAATGACTTCCCTTCGGTTAACATTCACAAAAGTGGGTTCATTGCCAGTGTTAAGAATAGACAAGTTATATCTCAACAGATGTTCAATGAGTACTTCACCACGTTTGTTGCAGTTACTACTGCCCCAAAGAATGTGGTGCGAGTTAGCATCTAGGCCTAGAATTATTTTACAGTGTTTAGCAACACTATAATCCAGAACAGCAAAGATGGTGTTGGAGAAAGGATCGGACTCCTCATAGGGGAGATAGCCCGATACAAGGATGAACTCATCCTTAAAACCTTGGGAGTTACTGTACATTGCCTTAACAGCAACACAGTCTCCAGTGAGGTAATTAACCAAGTTAAGAACGTTGATCTTAGAGTTAACTAAAATGCAGGCTCTAGGTTTGTCACTGTTATTATCAAAGAAGATATTATAACCTTTGACCCCCAGACCCATGATTTTACCATTACGGATCCAGGGTTCCTGAATGAGGGCAATGTCAATTTCACCTCTAGTCATCTTTCTGCTAAGAATAGCAGAAGCTGAACGACTATGGTGAAGGTTAATTTGACCTACATTGATACCTTTACCCATGTTTTGAGAGTTGGGTATCAGTAGATGGAGCTGTAGATTCAGCTCCCTCAGAATCGTCCAAAAAGTAGACTATCCATATCGCCAACAAAAGTGGGTGACGATGGTTGCAAAGTACCCTCTGAGCAGGTATCGATATCCAACCCACCAAGCCTGAGAAGGTCACTTTCAGAAAAGTTAACTTCCCCAGCAAGATTAGCTGATACACTTACCTGAGTTGAGGATGCTTGAGTATCCGACAAACTCTCCGCCTCCATATCCTGGGGAGTGGATGTTTGTCTGGCCTCGGTCGTCTCTTTAGGTTGTGGATTAGGGTCAGAGAGGATCTTGAAAGACCCACGATCCAAACCAGTGTAAGCTGCAAAGTCGGCTGCTTTGATAGCTTCAGCGGACTCCAGCTCAACCTCAAAGATCCATCGAATGGAATGTGGTTCTACAAATCTATGCAGAACACGCCAATCCATCGAATTCAAATTAGGGTTGTAGCGATTCATCCGCTTCAGCAGGTCGCGAGCCTCCTTAGTAAAGACGTCTTTAGTCTTGAATGCCACCTTTACCGGTTTAGGTAGTTCGCTGGCACTGATGACTTTTAGAGTCACTCCTGGAATCGTGAGCTGACATTCGTGGAAGGATTGGTTAACCCAAACCACGGTGTCAGCGTCGTCGCACTGGATAACAAGGGCGCCAGAGTTGAAAACAGAGCCCTGTATCCTGGGAAGATGATCACCATCACAGATTCGATCAATTTTTTTCAGTATCGTTACTTGAATCAAATCAACCTCCTCCTTGGTGATTTTTTCTTTGGGAAAAGCGTCCTTAACTATGGCGAGCTTCACCCCCTTTACTGCACTGGCAAAAGATTGTGGTCCAATATCAGTACGTGGTCTCTTTTGAGTGGTCATGAGCCTCGGAGATGGTGTGTTACCAGCAGACAAAAGTCTTTTGGTTCCGCCACCACTCTTCTTCTCAGTGTCCTCCTCAGTCTTTTGGCGCCTCCTCATTTTGCGCCTTTGTGTTTTGGTGAGTACTTCCCTTTCCCCACCGACAGTTTCCGTGTGTCGCTCGCTAATGCTAACAACACCACTTCCACTGGCAGCTTGAGTCAGGTTTTCCTCCTGTTGGACCCATAACCGTGAGGGAAGGGTCCGTTGAATTGGCAACATCCGAGGATGAGCCAGATTCCGGAATGGGGATTTTCCTTGATGCGTTTTTAGTTTTAGACTTACCTTTTGTATCCATTGGTTTGAAGTAGAAGAATGGAGGAGGAAGATTCACCCCGATTTTCAGAGAGCAGTACAGCAGGGCTAACCCCAGAGTTGGAAGTTAGAGGGACCTCGAAAGAGCCCCCCGCTCTGCCATGCAGGACCCCACCCAGGCACCACCTGGAGCTACAAGACAGGCGAGATTATACACCAGCTGGTGGAGCAGCCAGGACATGCTGGTTAGGCTGCCCCGGGCTCCTGTACTATCTGGCGGCCTGAGAAGCAAAACTCAGCTTTTCTCCTGTATCTTCAACCAACAGCCTTCTCCAGGACCCTACCATACAAGCCTAAAGATCCTCAGGGTTACAAAACCTCCCCATGCCAGTTTTTCCCAAGGTAAAGCAGTCAGTTAGGTCGCCAGACCAAAAACCTCCTCCCGCTCTACCAAGGTATGTCACAGGGCTTTATGACACCCTCCTCCTTTCGCAACCGGGCTTGGGACCGGCTTCAGGCGGAGTTATGCTTAAATCTTAGAAGATACACTAAAAAATTTAATTTTTTAAAGAATTTGTATTTGTTATTTATATTTTTTTACTAATAACTTCTATTGCAGTCAAAAGAATGGATCGGAACTTTGAAAATGAACGGAGAAGTTATTGCTGTTACTTTCAATAGGGATGGTACAAAAATGTATTCACATGGAGGTATGTATTGTTATTTTTTTATAAAATTTATTGAATATAAATTCTATTAAAAATGTTTTGTCTATTTTTACGACTGAATGTTAAGGATTTCTAGAATAAATATGTTTTCAATTGGATAAAGTTTAGTACTTTTAGTTAAAGACTCCCAGCAAACAAAAACAGTAAAATCCTTAATTTAAAAAAAAAATATTACAATAATTAAAAAAAAATATTACAATAATTAAAAAAAAATATTACAATAATTAAAAAAAAATATTACAATAATAATTTTTAAACGAGTATATGTGTGAATTTTTTAGGCAATCATATGTTTAATATAATAAAATATTAATTTTTGTCCATAAACAGGATAATTTTTTAAAAAAATGTTGTTAATTCGGTTAGGTTTAGTTTTATATAGATAAGGACCTTAATATTAAGATCTATGAAATCTGTTAAGATGGATGAGGAACATAAAAAATTATATATAAAAAAAAAATTGTGTAATCTAATGATTTTTTTTAATTTAATCTAAATTCTTTAACTATACAGATCATTTAAACCATAAAAAATGTAAAAGTGAATATTTTGACTGTTATGTGGGGTTGTTTAGATGGGAAAAATATTCACATTGAAACTATTGAATTGGACTTTTCAGTTGCAGCCATGGTTTAAATGTTGCATATTCAAATGTTGTCAGATACACATAGGTTGTATTATATTGTAAGTAAATCAATGTGTATATAACTTTTTAAGCATTTTAGAAGTATTTATCAGACCTTAACATATTTGATACCCAATTTCCCTCTTTTAAAAAATCACTAATTTGTAAAAATTAAGTTATTGTTTAATTTTTTTTTGCTTTATGTATATTTTCCTATAAATTAAGAATGTTAATAAATAATGTTATAAATAAATTTATTAAATTTGATATTTTTTTTAAAATCCCAAATGTGTTTTTACAGGGACTGGAGAAGTTTATGTTTGGGACATGAATTCTCGAAAATGCATTCATAAATTTGTTGATCTTGGGTGTTTAGAAGGCACTGCACTGGCTCTTTCACCTAATGAGCAGTTTCTAGCAACTGGGTATGTATTTTATATTATTAATTTTTAAAAATTAATTGTAAATATATAGCTTATAAGTTGTATCTCAAACCTTTAAAATAAAAAAATATACTGTAAAATGGAGTATTTATGATTTATAAATTGGGGACATATTGATACAAAAACTGGAGATCCCTGGACGTACATATACGACTATGAGCTCCAGAATATTAATAATAATAAAATTGAATTATGTACATGCATTTCATGTAAAATATAAATGAGTGTTTCAAATGTGAATTATTGTACAATTTTAGAATAACAATGTTATACTTATTGAATCCATATAAAAATATAACGTTTTGGTATATTAAGAAAAGTTAAAAACTTTTTGTATTCCAAATTGCTGGTATACTTGTAAAAAACAACATAGTTATGCGACAAAATATAGCTTGCTGGAAATGCATTACATTATAGGCAGTCTTAATTTGGTTATTAGTTCAATGGTGGCATCAATGAAGTAAAAATGAAGACAAATTCTTATATTTTCTTCATAGGTTAGCTGATAAATTGTTTCTTTTTCCATGTATGCCAAATGTTCTAAATGCTCATTTAAAAGCTGTAAGTTTCTTTTAAAATTTCTCCAATTTTTCTAACATGTTTTTGATACTATAAATGATTTTCTTTTAGGTCAGATAGTGGCATTGTAAATGTCTATGATCACAAAACAGTCTTTACAACCACTTCCCCAGAGCCACTGAAAGCTTTGAAAAATCTTACAACTGAGATCACTCATTTAAAGTTCAACAGCACATCTGAGTTGCTTTCTATGTCATCAAATAGGAAAGAAGAGGCAGTGAAGTTGGTATGTATTAATTAATACTACTGGTTAAGTTGATTTTTTTTGTAACTTTGCAATTTAATAACATGCTCATGTATTATATTAAAACTAATAAACATCAGTTAACATAGAAATGTAAATATAATTATAAGTAATGAAACAAGAGTACTTTGTATTATAAGAGTAGTCCAGAGGCAAAACAAGTTATATTCAATTCATCAAAAAATTAGATTTTGATAAGAATATATACTTAATTACTTTGGCTTCATTTATTCTTATAAATATAATAAAAGAAAAAACATTTACTTGAAATTTCCCTACAGCAAAATAAGTTACGCCATCTGGCATTCTTTTGTTAACTTCCTCAAAATATGCACATTATGCATTTGGGCTACTAATCCAAATCTATAATAATAAAATAAAGTGTCTGTGGCACGCGAATCACCATCTTTAACTTGTTTGAAAATTTATATATCGATACTATTCAACCTCTAATTGTGCACCTGAAGCTCGGAATTTTAAAATTCTGTTTAGTTTTCTGTTTATAACTATTTTAGAAGCCAGTGTTCACTCTAGAAATAAAAAGGGGCAGGGCGCTGTTGGCATTAAAAGGGCCCCATCTGTTTAAAAACGGCACTTCTTGTTTTTAAAAGGGCATTTAAAAAAAAAAAGTTTGGAGTAGGCATGGCCACCCGTTGACACATCGGACCCGTGCCCAAATAAAAAAAAAAGTTCCGATTTGTTGGTTGACATTGCGCTAGAGCTGCATATTGGGCTATTGTTGATGGATCGGGGCCTCGAAGGAAAGAGCCGTTCAAAATTGATGTATTTTTATGAAGGTATTACTTAAAATCCATACTTTGACATTTAATAATTAATGTTTTCCCTAAAAACCAAATCTGTAAGTATCCCTAATCAGACTCCTTAGAAAACTGATAAAAAGACTACTTAAATCCAAAATTTGGAAATAAATTGCTTAATCTTGCAACTTTGCCCCAAACTATTTTCTCTTTAAAAAAACACAGAAAAAAAACTTAGCATTTCATATGCGGGCACAGGCAACCAATAGGATTCGTGGAATCATCGTGATTGCGTAAGTCGCATAGTTAAAAAGGAGTTTGCTTTTCTACTGTCATAATTCACTTAATTCCAATTTACACAATTTTTTTTAATTGATTCCTTTTTTAAAGGCAGCTAAAGAAGCAAGGATACTTGTGCTTGGCTGAAAAGGGCGGAATTTTTTCTAAAGAGGGCGGCAGTTTTGAAAAAAGGGCATAAGGGTGCAATCGAGATGAAAAAAGGGCGGGCAGGGCGGACCGCCCTTCATAAAACCCCTAGAGTGAACACTGTAGAAGCTATTTTTTTTTAAATGACTATTAAAAAAAATATCTACATTGTTTTAAACAATTGAAAGTTAGCAATAAAAAAAGCTTTGGCGAAATAACTTTCTGACAACTATGCTTCAACGAGAAAACTGAAGGAAAATCTGATATTTTGAGGTATAGCCCGAGATATCTAAACAGTAGACTAGTTATTTTTCCTTTGAGAAAATAAAAGAGAAGGAATAAACACAGGGAGAACGAACCAGGGTAAATTTGTTTTTAACGTGTGTGTGAAATCGCTAGTGAAAGCTAGTATTAAAAAAAAAATGATGAATTTATAATTAATCAACCAATTAACTTTCAATATAATTAATATATCTAAATAATGTATAATGATAAAATATTTACTGTTTACCTTATTGTTTGAATGTAAAAGAATAACATAACACTACCTTTACAGGTTCATTTTCCTAGTCTTAGTGTGTTTTCTAATTTTCCTACAAGAGGAGATGGGAATTCATTTAGATATCCAAATTCAGTTGCCTTTTCAGCAAATAGTGGTTATTATTCTATTGGAAATAATGTGGGAACAGCTCATATTTTTAGGTAAAGTCATTTTTGCTATATAAATTATTTATGATTTGTTCAATTAATACATTTTAATTGAAAATGTGGTTAAAATTATATTTAAGAAAGTTGTTTGTATTAAAGACAAGGGACGAGATATTTGTTTCTTGTGAAGGAACACCTTTTTACTTGTCAGTGATCATTTTCCATTCCTGATTATGCATGAAGTATTTCTGAGGTGGCATTCTGCTATTGTTGATATACATGTTTAATTTGCTTTAACTTCTTGTTGTTTGATAACATGAATACTTGAAATTTTAATATCATCTATTTTGTAACTACAAAAATTTATTATGCTGTTTATTAATCCTATTGTTATAAAGTATGAATTTTTTTCTAATTTTGTCATTCAGAGCCTTCTAATGTACTTGTGTTCGAATAGATACATTAAACAAATTAAATTTTCGCAAAAGTTTTAAATAATTCAATAAATATCTATTTTTATTTTTAAATACGTTTATTTTGAAAACTGTGATCCCCCCCCCCCCCTACTCCTCCATATTGCTGATTTTAATGATTGATTTTTCTAGAAGCATTATATATATATAGGTCATACATTTATTTTACCTTTTCTTTTTTAGGTTAAAGCACTACAACAATTATTAGAAGTCTATGTTCTGTATATAATTTGTAATAAATGTCATTTTAAACATTCGTTTTCTATTCACTGTCAAAAATCCTATCTATTTCAAAACATGAAAATGAATAAAAAATGTTATATGTCTTTTGGGACATAGTAACCTAAAATAGTACATGATCAAAAAGCATTAATTTTCTTAGTCTTTTTTTCATAAAATGCTGTATAAATTCAGTAAAATATATTAAATAACAAAAAATCCTACTAAATATATTACATATAAATTTTATAAATATGAAGCACAAACTGCTTCAAACTTTGTTGAAACATAGGTTTTTGGTATTAAAATTGACTGATCGCTGCCACCACTAAAAACTACACAGTTTGTAGAGGCTATAGAGGTTTGTAGACAGTTTGTAGAGTAATAAAAAATTTATTTTTTAAAACATAATTAAAATTTTTTAAATGCAATTTGTAAAAGTGACCTACATTTATATTTCGAGTACTCTTATCCTATCACTTCCTACTCAAAATGAATTTAAAGCTTTTATATAGTTCACTTAATGAAGAGCTGAATATTCTTTAGCTTCAAGGAAAAGCAGTCCTCTGTAAGGACAAATTAAATAAGTAGACAAAGAGTTATATGGTGTTAACGAGTTGTGCAAGTTTCAAAGAATACTTGTGCCCTAGTCTTCTATTCTTCCTATGTTGATAAAAGAATATCAGTTTGACTTGTTTTCTAAAGCACAATGCAGGTTTTTGTTATGCAGACAAGTTTAAAATTGCTGAAATAAATGCAGGTTTTTTTAATGTCTGTTTAAAAAATGTCTGCCAAAAAAAAAATACATGCAGGTTTTTTTGAAGAGCTGTTGTGCTGTGATAAAACAGGAGAAAATTTTCAAGCTTTTAAATTTCTAAAATTTGTTATTCATTTTCCGTAAATAACAAGAAATATTTATAATTGGGGAAATGTAATCATACTCAATGCAATATATAAATATAATAATATTAAAATATTTTTATAGCTCAAATTTAGCAGATATAATTTTAAAAGCAAATGTATTTAGCTGTTTCAAAATGGTTTAGAAGAAATTAAAAATCTTATTTCTTTTTTAAAATCAAGTAAGCAAAATAAAAACTATTGTCTGATTAAATTTTTTTTACAGAATACTTTAAAATATGTGTGTACGAGAAAGTTTTTTCTTGTACGATGTTTTAATAATGAAGAAGCATAATAATAAAAACCACTTGAAATAAAAAATATGAACATCTAAAACATTTTTTTCTTCTTTATTTGAAGATTATTAGTAACACTTGGTGTAAATTGAGTTTAAATTTTAAAAAAACTTAAGAATCGAGACTTATAATTATACAATCGTACCTTTTTATAACGGAATAATAGGGGATAATGGTTGTCTGTTTTATAAAAAAAAATCTAAACGAGTGTAAAGCAACATGGGGTAGTACATCAATAAAAGTACATATAACAGGTGTTTATTTTATATTAATAAAAAAAAAACAGCATATAACACAAGATTGATTTGAAAAAGATTTGAATGTATACACCACATTAATCTTTAGAATAAGAAGGTCCTGCGCCATGTTGAATGTACATATTCAGTAGTTCGAAAAAATGTATTTTCTGCTGGGTTTATTTATGCTTCTTTCTACAGTTAACGCATTCAACCACCATGTTTTTTTAACTTGCTAAGATTTTTGGTTTTACCGCAGATAACGTTTTAAAACAAATAATACCATCTGTATTTGCAAAGCTAACATACGCTTGTTTATTTTTCTGTCGGGTATAGTTTTCTCGGCTTATTAAGCTTGTGTGTTTGTCGGGGTAGATTTCCCTAAAACAAACCAATACCGTCAAAAATATAAATTTGACTCCATTGATAACCCTAATTTTAAATCACATCTTTCAGGTTTTTTTTCCTAAATGGTTCAAAGCTGAAACTGTTCCACGTGGAAATATAAAATTCTCGGATAAAAATAAGCATCCTCCTTTAATATTTTTTTAAAACTGTCCATTATAATAGGGTTTGTTATAATGAGGTTTTACTGTAATATCAACCAACAGATAAAAAAAATGTAGCTTAAGTCCCAAGCATATTTATGTGTGGATTCTTTTCGCTATGACAATCGTTGGCATTTTATCGCGAGAGCCATAAACTTAAATTTTACAAAAAAATTATTCATCTATTTCTATATGTGATCAATTGAGTTAATTAAGAAAATATTTCTAAAAAAAAAAAATCTGTTGCCAACTATTTGTGAAACCTGAAAGCATGGCTTTGTTTGCTCTGCTATAATTTTTTCAGCTTATCAGAAGAATTGAGGCTGAAATATAACCTAATTTATTACTTGTGTCTCTCAGTAAAATTTATGTTAAGAGTATGAAATATAATATAGCAAGACTAACCATGATAAAAAAAATTCTCAGAACCTTGAAGAAGAATCAGTGTGTATGCTAGAATGATATAGCGGGCAGTAGTTGATGATGAGAACTTTTCTTCCATTGGACACAAGAAGGCCATAACTTACTAGCTTTTGCACAAGTAAATTTTGGTTTTAGTTCTTGATCCAACACTTACCAATTACATTAATTTCTCTTTTAGCTATATTAAGGATTTTGTACTTTCAGACTGAATTATCTTTATAGTGATAAAATTATATATATATGAGGATTGATATGTTGGAAAACAGCTCTAGAAAAATCTATTTGCCCAAAAAAGAGCTCATGCACTTTGTGTACAAATTGAATACTTTTTATCACTGCCCATTTTTAATATGCTGAAATCTATATTTAAATTTACATTAACAGTACTTAGAATAACCACATTTCTAAATCAGGAGTCTTTTCTGAATTTTGATTGTAATCATCACTTGATAAATCAATATTTCAGTGTTCACTCTAGAAATAAAAAGGGGCAGGCGCTGTTGGCAGTAAAAGGGCACCCCGCTTTTGAAAAGGCACTTGTTTTTAAAATGGCATTTTTAAAAAAAAAATGGGGGTGGGCGTGGCCACCCATTGATACATCGGACCATTGGCCAAACAAACAAAAAAAGTTCCGATTTGTTGATTGATATTGCGCCAGAGATGCATATTGGGCTATTGGTGATGGTTCAGGGCTTATTTTGAAAGAAATGCCCCTTACAAAATTGATGTCTCTTCATGAATATAATACTTAAAATAAAAAATTTGACATTTAAAAAATTAATGTCTTCGCTAAAAAACAAATCTGTAAGTAGCCCTAATCAGATCATTTACAAAACTGATACAAAGACTAATTAGATTAAAAATTTGGTAATAAGAGCCCTATTACTGTAACCTCGCCCCAAACAATCTTCTCTTTAAAAAAAAACATCAAACCAAAACTTAATTCCAATTTACATGCAATTTTTTTTTAAATCGATGCCTTTTTTAAAAACAGCTAAAAAAGCAAGGACGTTTGTGCTTGAGTGAAAAGGGCAAGAGGGGCGGAATTTTTTTAAAAGAGGGCGGCATTTTTGAAAAAGGGGCATGAGGGCGCTAACGTATTGAAAAAAGGGTGGGCAGGGCGGACCGCCCTTCAAAAAACGCCTAGAGTGAACACTGAATATTTCCTACAGATATGTTATTAACTGCTTTCAATATCACATAATGGGTTTAAAATGTTAAGATATCTTAAAACAATCAGTTACTTTTTCAGTGATTGTCTACAATTGTCACAAGTTCCAGAAATAATACATAAATTTCCTCTTTCACAATCAAACTTTAAAAAAGCGAAACAGATACCTATAAATAAAAACTTTTAACAATAAATATATTAGAAGCACCTATTTACACTAACAATTGTACAGTACAAGAAAATATATATCACAACAAAAATATTCGTTTAATTAGTGGGAAAATATTGCATAGATTTCATCATCCAGATTTGTAGATCAAATTTCTCAAAGACTTTCTTGGGGAATTCATAATAATTGTCTTAAATAAGGAGCATTTTAATCCATGTCAAAGTACGGTGCTCCATATAATTTATTAAAATATTTAACATAAGCTTCACAATGTTCCCCCACTTCGAAATCAGGAGATCCTCTCAGGCGTACATTCCTCTGTTCAAAAAACTTATAAACCGAAAAAAAAATTCGAGGATCTCCAGTTTGCCGAGCAGCCGCAAGATATTTTTGAGCAGACAATCCATCCACGAATCCACAGTTCCTTGCAAAGGACAATGCTTGGAGAATTTTTTTCTGAGACAGAAGCACTTCAATGATCTCTTCGTTGGAGTTTTGCAGTCGCCTTAGCATGTCGAGGGCCAACTGATAAGCTGGTGGATAGACTGCTTGGAGAGAAAGCATCAGGCAAACCAACTGCTTCGAGTCGTTGAGGATTTGGTACTGCAAGAACTGGTGGAATTGGTAAAACTGCTTGTTCTGAACAAGGATGTTTATAAGCAGTTTGCAGATGTAGTGCTGAACAAACTGCTGGTGCTGGATCAGGGATCGGATGTATTCGAGCAAGACAGAGATGGCAAACTTTGGATTTACGTTTTCACCTTCGAACACTGAAAAAACGTGAGAGTACATATCGGATTGATCCAGCACCATTGTTGGTTGAAAGCCTGACATGTTTTGAGGGCTACTCTTTACCGACTCTTGCATCTGTTTGTAAGCAGCATTTAATTTATCAAAAATCTTTGCCAAAATGCCTAGAGGTAATGGATCAGAAGGCAATATTGCATCATGACAGACTTTTAAGATGATGGATTTGGAATTCTGCCTTAGCAATAAGTAATCAACAAGCAAGCATTTATCATTGATTTTATTGATAAGAGGACTGTTGTCTAATATGACGTACCAGAGATAACCTAACTTTGGGTCAATTATTATGTTGGGAAGGAATACTACCCAGTTGGGCGAGTACAACTCACACCCGATTTCTTGCTCCATGGTTGGACTGTGACTGGGCATGGCCGGAACCTTGATCATGAAGGGTTTAATTGGACACTTCGTAATCGGGGAATGGTTCGAGACAAACCCATCCGTTTCGCAAGGTGTTTTTATATCATACAACATTGATTCTTTGGAAGCTTGGTGATGAACCACAATAATGTTATCAATGACATTTATTGCGAAACGTCCGCTCTTATCCAAACGTAAAACATCAGTCTTTCGAGGAGGTCCATCCTTAATCATGCTGTAGATGGCTATTTCGGCACCTGGCACCCCCACTGAACGCGGTTGATGTCGTAGCACAAATATACAAGTTTTATTATAAACAGTGGCAATGCTGACATCCCTCTCTAACAAAGATGGATTCTGGGATTTGGGGGCAACTGGCAAATCAATTTCGAACTTTGATAATTTATAACATGATCCTGGGCGGAACTGGAAAGGATGCATTACATTGCACATGCTACCCGACGATAGCAACAGCAGCGAGCTTTCTGGATGAAAAACATACCAATTTACTGACACACTGTAAAGCTTTAGTGACTTTAATGTGTGTTTTTCGGGAATGACTTGGAAGTGCTCGATTCCGCGATCCATCACAAATACTATTTCGTTGACGTGCGTCCAGGAAAAGTTCAAGATTTTCATATTCTTCCCTCTGCAGCTTTGGGAGTACTCCAGGTTTTCGGGTTCCCCGTTGAAATTTATGAATTCGATGGACTTGTGACTTCGGTGGACAGCTAAAACTTTCTTGTCCGGAGAGAATTTAATCGACATGACATCCCCCTTGTCCAGCATACGGAAATTGTAAGAGGTTTTTTCGAGTGGTCCTTTCACGACAACTCCAGTTGTGCCCCCAGAACGTACGGCAAAAACTTGACAGTTGGCTTCGTCGTAAAATACATTGGTGAGATTACTGAAGGGTTCGAAACGAATTGCATCAGAGCTCAATTGCAGAATGTGATCCTCCATTTTATCAAAGGGAAAATATTAATACTCCCCACCTCCTGTCATATAGTCTGTTTTTGCAAGTTAAAATCTAATCTCTTTGTTTATTTTCGATTCGAGGGAAAGAGAAATTTATTTCAGTTCAGTTGATTAATTTGAATGTAAATAAACAGTGGAGTGAGGACTCTCAAAAGAAGAACGTACGTAAAACTTTCAGTAACTCTACCTTCGTGTTTGGATATATTTTTTCGTCGTATTATTATTATATGACATAAATAATGCATTTTCTAACATAATTTCCTTCCAAACAGTTATTTTAATATTACAAGTAACTAAATACAGTATACACATTATTTATTCGACTCACAAAAGTTTATTTCGATTCAATACGAACCTCCAGTTGCCCTGTGGATAAACGAATTTAGCTAGTAATCAGAGGATTGTTAGTTTGAACTCATGCGATGGACAAAGGACTTGACAAAGAAAAGTCAAAAAGTAGTGATCTTTCGATCGGAGGGTATTCCCAGCTTTGCTGCAAAAATACTAGAAAGTAGTACAGAACATTCAACAAATTATACTGGTGTGTATATATGGGACTGGTGCACGATAAATTGAATCAGGGTCTAATGTCCTGACGCTTATTGAGGTTGCGTAGGGTGCTAGCTCAGGTGTTATCCTCGTCATCTGATCATATAGTTCAAAAATACCAGGCATTGTTCCCGGGCGTTTCTTTCGAGATAGGCCCCGAACCGTCGCCAATAGCCCACTGTGTATCTCTAGTACGACGTCAATTAACCAAACTAAACCAAACCAAAATCACAGACAGGGGCCTCTAGAAAAATCTAGCATAGCAAAAATCTTAAATCCTACTCGTACCCTTCATAAGTTTTGAAGTACATTAGCCCGGTATTCTCCCAACCTGCGAACCATCGTATTTGCAATTATGGGGGACCAATGAGCTCAAATATAATATTTGGAGTGAAAACTCCCATTTGTGAGAAATGGACTTTACCGTGTGGTGTGCGGATAAATATAATTCCAGCACCGGTCATGTGGTATACAAAATAATTTCCATTACATTATATTGTGACGTATATTTTTCAAACTATGAGCCATAGCTATTTACAAAATATACAAATATGGTTTTATATTACATTAATTTACTTTTAATTAATCACGATTCTATTAGTTTCAACACCTGTTTTGCATATTTAATTTTTTAGGCAGGATTCTGGTAATAGATTAATAACTAGATCAGAGGAAATCAACAAGTTGTGAAATATACCTACGTTTGTTTTTGTTCTTGAAGTCTTTCTAGAAATATATGATCGATACTTTTTAAATTCTTTGTGACGACTTTCTTGTACGTCTTCCGAAAAATGTTATAAACCATTTTTTTTTTTTAAATAGTTTAGGAAGACGTTAAAGGTAATAGGCCAAATTGAAAGGAAGTCATGTAGCATATCAAAATTATTGTCATGATTAAAATATAGCAAAGGAATCATTTATTATTCAAACTAATTAACTACATTGCATCAGGCCAATGAAAAGTTTCATGTCTTTTTTTTATGACATTTCATTAGTTAGTACTGACTCTTCAGCTCAGATAATAGAAAAATAATTTAAAAACTGCAGCATGTAATAGTTTTGTAACTTTTATCCATCTATTTAGCCATGTTTATGGCCAAATATATTAGAAAATTTATTTGTAGAGGGAAATTAAATGTGTAAGTTTATTCTAATCTAGTGACAGATCTAAACATTCTCAAAATATTGTTTTGTTTCTTTTCTTTTATAAATATATAAACTAAATTAGAAGATTACTTTTTTAAAATGTTCTTATTTCATAATTTTTATATCCTCCCAGGTAGCACAACAATATTGCCCGATATTGGGCCAATGTTGGCCAATCACGCTGGGGATTGGTGTATATCGACCGTTCGTTTGCGACATTAGCCAATATCGCCCAATGTTACCATGCCGATACTGAGGATTCAACAAATTCTTATAAAACCTTCAAAGTTGTAAATTTGCACTTTATAATAAATAAATGGATAGAGGCAACAAATATACACAATTTTTATGTGATAAATGAAGATTTTTACTCGTTTTAAAGATTTTGTCGGTTTTAACTCGGTGAATCTTGGTCAATATCGGCCGGCGATTCCCATGTCAAATACTGAAGTTTCAACAAATTCTTCTAAAAGCTTCAAAAAACTACATTTGTTAACAAAAAAATGTGCAGAGAGAATAATTTTTCAAATTTTTTACGTAATATCTCCAGATTTTTATGCTTTTAAAAGAATTTATATCGACTTGAATCGGTTGATATATTGTTCAGAACGCTCAAGCGATGCGCATGCGCAGATTACATCCTGTTATTTATTTTCGATCTTCTGCCATTTTGTGGCCGCAAATCCGAAAAGCCCGGGATTTTTGTATAGGAAGCATCAACTGCAACTAAATATATATCATATTCAACCAATTATTTGTTTAACAAAGTATTATAGGTAAAAAAACTGTGTAGTATATTTTTTTTTACAGATTGTTGTTTATTTTCCGGAATTTACAGTAAAATTCACCAACTGTACAATCTCTTAATAGAAGCATCGTATCGTTAAATTTATAAGTTTACAAAAAAAACTTAGATTTTCTAAACTTATTTATAGAAAAAAATATATTTAATTAATTGTGGTTTTATAGTAGTAGTGGGTTATTCTGATTGAAATATTTTTATAGTTCTCTAACTAAGTAAATTCTATTGAGAATATCTACCAATATAATATATCTACCAATATTAATAAATATTAAAGAATTTCCGTTCAGGTATGGTTGTAGAAAATAGGGGGGGGGGGGTCACATGATTTCAGCTGCACTAACAGTTTCGACTATGGGCTACCACTGATGTTTGGCTAAAATGCATTGTACGGTCCCCCCTGGCGACTTTTTAAAAAAGATATATTTGCAACGCTGGCACGTTCTTGGCGACAACCGGTTTTGTTGAAAGATTTCAATTTTCTCCTTGCAGGATAGCTGAAAATTTTAACTAGATTTTCAGGGAAATCAAGGAAGACCGTAGAGTACATTTAACCATATATTCCAGAAATATACCAGGACATGATAATTTTGTTACAATGCATTATATTCCTGAATTCCTCTTCCTGCCGAAAAAAGCCTTACCTACCTTATTTGTTATGGATCACAAAAGAAAATTTAATGTTAGCCTGTTTTACCCTGTTCAGTAGTTATTGTGTACTAGATGGTAATGAAAACAACCCAAATTAATCGAATATGCTTTATCGCTATATTGCACAATCTTTGAGTGCATTATTTATTAAATCTTCATTTGGTTATTCAGATGTGTCTTAATTCCAAAATATATTAGTTCCATTATGATTTGAAAGTTCGCTGCAAATTTAAAATGTATTTTAAGCCAGCACATAAAAGTATAGGTGCTAGGCAGTTGGCCAAAGCATTTGAAGTACTTGCTAAAATCGATTTAATACCATGTTAAAATTTAATATATTTTTTTATCACTCAAGCTTGTATTTAAGCAATTTTAGTCGTGTTATTTTTTTTAGAAAAAAGTATGAGGAATAAATTAGAACAACATAATATACAGCATTAAGAAGCTGATAACTAGATTTATTAAGAAACTGATCACTAGATTTCCTCTTTCAGTTATTTTTGACTTGTTATTTAGCATTTGGTATTTTTCTCTTTCATTTAATATGTGTTATTCCTATTTTATTTTAGCTGAATTTCCACTAGAGCTGCTCACGGATAACTTGAAGAGGCTGCATTGATTAAGGGCCCCAAGATCAGTTTTGAAACCCAAAAGTCTGATTCATGAATATAGAGCTTGAAACTCATTTCAAGAAATATACTCCACATCCTGTAGCCTGAAGCCACTCGGATGGTAGCTACTAAGTCAACAAACACCCAAACTGGCACCTCGCTCTCCCAAATTTCCACACCATGACCAATGTGAGGATATTTGGGCCATGATAGATTTATCTCCAGCCCCTTTTCCCACCCTGCCTTTGCTGGCCTTCTGGACAATTCAAGGCCAGGAACAAACTCACAATACTCTAATTAAAAGATCAACACTTTTATGTGAAGACTATTGTAAGAGGAGTGTGAAAGCAGATTAGTTTTTTAAATGGAATTTAAAGCAAAAGTAAAAAGTGTTAAAATAAAAATGTGGTTTAATAACTCTTAGAATGTTATTTAATATTTAAAATAAAACTTGTGCACCAATGATGGAGGTAGGAGTATGAATCGTTAACCAATTATGCGATTGAGTCACTAAGTGATAAGGTTTGTTTAGAAGTGGTCTCAGTGGAATAATTGGAAGTGGTAACTGCAGTAAACTTTAATGTTGGTAGAAATAATTTTCATGAATGTCTTGTTTGTATTCGATTTTGTTAATTGACTTGTTTATTTTATAATTATCCATAGAAATCAACTAAATTCTTAAACTTTCTCATAATGAGGCATTAGCATCATTAGTCAATAATACAATTAAAGAAGGATCTGTAAACACAGCTTCAGACTTTTCAACTATGGTCAAATTATAAGGAAAATGTCTTGGCTCGGTTACTAGGTGTTAATTTTTTTTTGGTTCCTAAATTACAAATAATTTGAAATTGAAACACAATGTAAATAAAGTATAATTTTTACTTTCTTTACAACAACTGACGTCAAACACAATACACATTTTCAGAAATTTATTTTGCTAAACATAAATAAGCAACTTATAAAATTATATTATATATTTGAGCATATTTAATTTTTATCAATATATTTTATGCTTATTTTATATCTAATATATCATGCATTCAACTGTTGTTCTACATATACCAACTTAGTAGTATTTTAGATTATAAAAGTACACTTAATGTGTTATAAATGAAATATGTGCTCCAAACTTCAAGGAGTATCCAAATTATTCTACAATACTTGTTACGTTAGATTTCTTTTTTACAATAGAAGGGAGTCATAATATTTAATTGAGGTAAGTGAATTTGGCCCCAATATTTTATGCCACAGGTGTATAACAATTGTAACAAAAGATAATTTAAATTTCTTATAAATGCTAAAAAGTTTTTAAAAAAGGTCAAATTTGTTTTGGTATTTTAACTAAATTGCTTAAAAGTTTACAAAAACCTGCTTAAATGCAGATATCTAACTATCTTAAGATATTAAATTAGCCTACCAAAAATTCTTAAACTTGCTTTTCAATCTAGCATCATTAACCTTGACAATTTTTTTTTCTTCCATTTTAAAAACTAATTTACTATGGTGTAAATAACATTTACACTAGCTTGGTGATAAAATTGTAATGTATGAGATGAAGGAATACAAGATAGAAATATTTTGAATTGTGTTTCTAATTTTAATTTTTTTAAATAGTAAAGTGTAATACATTTAATTTAGAAAAGTAAATGTAAATATATTTTTAAATAATATTACAGATAACTTAGTTCAAAATTAACTAATTTAAATTCTTTTGAAGAATTATAAATTTGTCTGTAATTTTAGGAAATTTAAAATTTTAATTATTAAATTTTTGAATTATAATTTTATTTTTAGATTTTTATTATTATATAGATTTGGAATACACGTTTTTTTAAAGAGAAAGAAAATGAGTATTATAGTCCAATATTTTCCACAGAAGAAAGAATATTTTTCACGCAACAGCTTTAAATAATCAAAAACAAAAGAAACATTGTTTTATAAAAATATTTTTTTTTTAAATTATTCATAGTTATTCAGTTCATCAATATTGTAAAACGTTGCTTTCAAATATATTCGATTTCGGCTAATGTCGAGTCGATCAATGTAAATCGGCCGCCTTTTATTTAATATTGACAGATATTGCTTTGGCAATATTTGCCAATATTGATAAAAGGTTAACCATTTGACATTGGCCAACCCGACATTCGCCAATATTAGCCGACCTAACGTTAGCCAATATTGGCCAATATCGGTTGAGCAATATTTGCCAATATTGATAAAAGGTTAGCCATTTGACATTGGCCGATCCGACAATCGCCAATATTGATGTACAATATTGGCCAGTTCAACATTACCCAATATTGGCCAATACCGCTCTACAATATTGGCCAATATCGGTCCGGCAATATTGCCCAATATTGATAAAAAGTTAGCCATTTGACGTTGGCCGATCCGACATTCGCCAATATTGGCCAATGTTGCCGAAACTCTCTTTGCCGATATTGGCCAATATTACTGTGCTACCTGGGCTAGTACACGAAATATATTTGTAAATTCATTATAAACTTAATAATTGCCGCACACGGATTTCAATTTGATCTGCAACAGCACAAGAAAGAAATTTTCGAGAACTTTTAGTTTAAATTTAAACTTTTGTTACATTTATGCCAGAGAAGTATATGATATGTTAAGGGGACTCGGTACCCCAAAATCGATGAAAATGTCAAAAAAAAAAAAAATATTGGTTTAAAATAACGCTTCAACCTTTTAGCATGTTTTCCCAAAGTTTCAAAACGATTGAATAAATATTACTCATATTATGAACGTTTTCTTCACTCCTTATCCAATGTGTTAGATAGAGAAAGTCATAAACCTAATGTAAAAATGGGTATATATAAGCAAAATAATGTCAATGTATCAAAGGATTGCTTCTACAGGACTGTTATAAAGACGTGTTACCTGTCAAACGCAAAATGCCAACGAAATTGTACACATCATCAACTAGTTCAGGTATCCCATAGCTACATTTGTAAAGAAAACGCGAGTCAGTGTTTTTTTGTCAAATTTTGTATGTGAATACAACTAAGAATTATACATACTATGTAAAAGTCTTCAAAATCTTTGGGGTCAGACGGGAAATTAATTTACTGAAACTCTGTGTGTGAATTGATTTGCCCAAAAGACAATAGAGGACAAGGCGGCGTACTGCAAAATCTCTTATTTTGCAATACGCCGCCTTATCAGGGATTTTGCACTTAAACTTGTAAATATTGCAATACATAAAGAAAAAAGTAATTTAAAAATAAAAAACGAGTCACTTATGCTGTAGGGTGCTTTAATTTTACAGTGAGTGTCATGTATAAAACCACTGACAAATTTTCAGTTTTCCCTGCATTACACTCAACATTAAAGCAAATTATATAAATATCTGCAGTCAATTTTTGTTTCATAATGTTCAGTAGTCAGTGGTTTGCCAAAAATGTATTACAAGAATGAAAATTTGCTTGAGAGTGAGTGATTTTATTGTGTTTTTAGAAATTTTACATGAATTGAATACTGAAAGTGAGATTTTTATTTAAAGTTGTAGCAAAATAAAATAATTATTATTTGTTATTAATTTTGCATTATTTGTAGGATATATATACGTTATTTATGTGAAAAAATATTTGAGTTAATTGGGACATTTATAATAAATTATTTTCAATACTGAAATCTTTAAATGCATTTATCTCAGCTTGCGGTTTTCGTGAACATACACCTACTTAAAATACTAAAACTCAAGCAAATATGTATGAATTATTTTGAAACTTTTTGAACCTGTACACAAGAGTATATTGAATAGAAATAGGGATGGAATTAGAAAAATATTAAAAATAATTTATTTAAAAAAATAAAATGTTTAAGAACTAGAGTTTTTTGGAAGAAAATGGTCGATTTTTCACTAATTTTTTTTCTTCTCTTAAACTAAAATACTTATACAAAATCCGATCCCTAAAGTTATTAAGCATAAATCAATACAGCTTACAAAAAAATTCGATGCAAAAAAATGAAATCTGAAGGAGAAGAAGCATTTTGAAAAATGCCTTAAATCTTCAAAAAATTTAACAAAAATTAAATTTTTGAAAAAGTTTGAAGGAATTTCAATTTTTTTTTCTTCTAAATCTTCTTTCCTGAATAGTTTACATGTAGTCATCACTAAAATATTTTATTTTATATCAAATTATAGAAAATAATTTTTAGGGTACCAAGTCCCCTTAAGAGTACTTAAATCCGGCATAGTAACAGTCACAATTAATTTCGTTGCGAGTCACTTCACAGATGCTATGCAAGTTGACATATCTATGAGAGTTGATACATCTATTGGTCAGTTTTGATTCATCATCTGTTGAGAATTGATTTATCATCTATTGAGAATTGATACATCTATTGGTCAGTTTTGATTCATCATCTGTTGAGAATTGATTTATCATCTATTGAGAATTGATTCATCTATCTACCCAGAAACCTGTCGGGAGTGCTTCAAAGACTATTGCCAAACACTGTCTGTGAATATCTGAAAATAAAATATGGGCCACCGAAATTCAATTTCGATGAGATCTCCTAAAGTCAGATGAAAGACTCCGGTTTCCAAGTCTGAAAATGCATTAATTTTACCAAAAACTATAATTGCATCTATTTGTCAGTATTGACAATTTGATGTATTCTGCAAGCTATTGTCGCTCTAAAATTTATATTTGGCCTATTGTAATGCTCTAGTATTAGATTTAATTTCAGACCATGCTGCGGTTAAAGCTCCAGTTGGACTATTTAGATATTTGCGTTGTTTGCAATACAAATCAAAAGTAATTTTAAAACAAAGACTTTAAAATATTCTTTCTCCTTCTGTTTTAACATTTTCTAATGGCTATGACTTAACTAATTAATGCTTAATATAATCAGCCTAATAATGCTGTAATGCATTAACTTAATGAAAAGCTGTATAATTGTCTTTGTCTTGTCAGTACCTACAATTTAATATGTTACAAGTATATGCCTGTTAAAAATGTATTTTTTCAATTTATTTTAATTCCATTTGGCCTACTTTTAGGTCGTTTTGCGGTTAAAACTCCCGTTGGAATGCCCGGGGCTTTGAGTATGTTGTTTGTATTGATAATCAGAACGTATTTTGAAAACATTTGCTTTATAATTTTCGGTCATTTTGTTATCGAATACTTCTGGACTATAATTAGATAAAGATTAATTAAATAGTTCTGTGTTATTTTCCATTGATGATACAGAGTCGCATGTTACTTTTATATCACGTATCTGGAAGAATATTAAAGCTATAAAAACCCCAAGAAGTTTACATTTTAGAACGTGAAACTAATTTTCCGTCTTATTCGACAGCAATGTTTTAAACAGAAAATATACATATTTCCCCTTCTTATCGGAAAAAATAATTTCAAGGTAAACAACTTATAAAGTGCTAGAAGTTCCTTCTCTATTTAAAATACCTTTTTCATTATTTGAAACACAAAATACTTCTTTGTCGATACACGTGTTTAAAAGTTAGTTGAATTCGCAAAACATACTTTAAACAATTCATTCAAAAGAATGAATTTACATTTTTTTACATGCTTTTATTTATTATAATTTGAGTTTCTCATTAACATTGGAGTAATAAAGCAAAAATGAATTACACAAAAATTTTATATTTTGAACACATTTTTTATTTTAATATTTTATAATTTCTAAATTTTGTAAATTTATTTTTGAGTATGACGATTCGGAAGAGTTGCACGTTCTTCTGCAACAACGAAAGCTTCCTTCACAACTTAACTCTGTTCAAAACATTTACTGAATGCGGATGAATTTACATCATCTAAAAGAAATGGAACACAAATAAAAATAAGTTAACATTATCTATTGTCATATTAATAATCGAAGATAATTTAAGTAAAGAATGTTGCCTCGCCATTCGAAGCTTATGTTAATTATGACTTTACCATCGTGAATGTCATATATAAAACACATGTTTATTTTCATGAAATAACTTTCTAATGTTTAATAAAATGCAGGGAGTTGGAAACGGGATATCGATCCTGTTTTACTTTTACATTTAAATTAGACAAATAATTTATTTGTTTATAAGTACTGATATTAAGGCATTCTTTCTCCACTTTGTTAAACTTTTTCCACGTTATTTAATTTATTTTTTAGAAGTATCGTAATGTGGTCTTCTTGCTTCTATTTATTAACTTTTTCACTTTTATTCACTTTTTATTTTAGGCGCTTATAATAAAAACACCTAAAATGATCATTTAACCTTAAAATATGAAAATATTAAGAGTTATAATAAAATAACTTATTAAATTTTAAGATTTTAAGGGAAAATGGTATTTGCGGTAAAGGGATTTACTTTCAAGGTGGATATTTTTTTTATTAATTATAATATATATTATTTCCGTAGTAAATATCCCTTTTACGGCCCTTGTACTCAATGAATCTTAACGCATGGGGGTATCAAAAGAAAGAGAATTTCCAAGAGCAGTGATGAATCGTAAACTCATCTCATAAATTCATAATCATTTCACTAATATCAATTTTTTTAAATGCGTTTAAAATAATTCATTTCAAAGTGTTTTTTTAAACAAACCGTTGATAATGCTGCCATCTGTGAATGAGCAGAAGCGTTAAACTTTTATGATTTTTTGGCTATAAGAAATAGGATAATATATTAGTTCGCGCGATAATTATCACACGGGCATGCTAGTTTATATATAAATTTGCTTCCGCAATCTAATTTGGTATTATATTGTGTACAACAGTTTGCGATTGTCGAACTTGAAACAATCCACCGCAAAAAACAGAACTGTTTTAATATCAAAGCGTATTATTTGTGAATCTTTCATGGGTTATTGGTTATTAATTTATTGTTTATTTAACGATATTTTAAAAAATAATCAGAAAGATCCCAAAATGGTTGATGTTGTAAAATTATTTTTTGTTTGAAAGAAAAATTGAACAGATATTTTGACCATGAGAAAAATAAAACAAAAACATGCATTCCTTGTTACATTAGGTGTTTAATACGGCGTTTAATACGGGTTTTTGTCAAATGAGGGGCTTAATAATAAATTTTTACAACTTTTACTACTCATTTGATGATACAAGAGTAAGTTTAGTTCAGTTGATTTTAACTGATAATTAAAAAATTTAAATGCTATTTTTCAAAGCGTGTAAAACCTTGATCAACAGCTAGTACGTCCTAGATGTTATAATAAAATTTTCAATGACGGGAACTTGGATGTTAAGAAAAATGAATTATATTATTTTTAAATTTCGCTTTTTGTTATGTATTAATAAAATATAGTTAATGTATCACAAAAAGCTTATATATAAAATTGAAAATTACACAATAGTTATTACACAGAAGTAAAAAATAAAACGTATGTCGTCTTTTGTAAAAAAAAAAATAGCACAATATTTTATAATAAATTCTATATAATCTGACATTTTTATATAGGAGTTATACTTATTTATTTTAAAAGTGAAGTACTTCATCGTAAATTTACTTACCACAACCACCGTCAGCTGTAATAAAAAGAAACTGAGTTATAATAATTTGTTAAAAACACAATCAACTGTACGTAACATTGATATAATTTGTTCATATTGTAGTGTAACTAGGGGGGAACACGTTGCAGGAAATTTCTATCCACGTGATCACTTAAGTTAAGTTACCAGTTGTTAACCTTTTGTAACAAAAATACCTGTTATCCGGCATTTAATGATCTAATATATAACAGAACTTTATAAAAAGTATTATTCGGTTTGAATTTTATTTTTAATAAATAAAACAAATAATTCCATTTTGAAAAAAAATATGATTATTTGGCTTTTAATTATCCTGAAATATCAATTTATCAGACTTTAATTTGCATTTTCACAGACTTAAAAAAAGATATTGAATAAAGAATGTAAAGAAAAGAGTAAAAATAAATACTTTCATTTAGTATAAAATTTGCAAACTTTGGTTTAATTTTTAAATAAACTATTGTATGTTTTAAAGGTATTTTATAAAAAATATATATAAAAAGTATGATTGACAATGTCTGAAATACAGCAATTTTAAAAATTAATATTTTATATTTCTAAGAACTATAAAACATATTATTTGTAAGATAAAATTTGTTTAATCATTTGTAAGCAAAATAGATAATACATATACATACCTTGCATCACACTTCCTAGAAAAAATAAAATATTTTAACTAGATATTTTTTTCCTTCTTTTTGTAATGTAGTAAGCTTTAAGTATGTAAAAAAGCACACCATTAAAACCTTTTTATAGAGGGAAAAATGAAATGACCAGGTCATTAAAAAAAGATGATTACTTTACGAGATATGAGTAATCAACCCCCTCCCCTTTTTTCCTTTGTAAAATAATTTGTAAAGATTTTTTAATTTAAATTTAAGATAATCCAATTGGTGCATTGTTTTTGGTTCTTACGCTAGTTTCAATTGGTTAAATGTTATGACATGAAGTTGCTTAGGAGGCCTAATCAAAATGTACACAGCTTAATTAAATGTCTGGGGATTAAAAGTTGTGGGGCACTAAAATCAATGTCATTCCACAGCTGATTCTGTTGTGCTACTATCTGTTCGGGATCAGCTGGCAGTGTGATGGACTCCTGTACAGAAGGATTGATATCTAATCAAGACGATCCGACGGCTATTAATATTTAGCTATGTCTTTTAATGTTTGTTCTAGCATGATTTCTATTTGTATTAAGATATTCGGATAATTTTGATTTGTTTGATAAGGAATGGCCAAGAAATGACACACTTGCTAACCTTTTGTAACAAAATTCCGTTTATCTGGAATTTAATTGCATGATTTCTCAAATAAAAGAAATTTAAAAAAGTATTATTCAGTTTCAAATTAATTTTTTGGGGAATAAAACAAAAAATTCCGTATTGAAAAAAATATATAATTATTTGGCTTTTAATTATCCCGAAATATCAATGTATCGGAATTTAATTTGCATTTTCACAGATTTAAAAAAGATATTGAATAAAGAATGTAAAGAAAAGAAAAAAAAATATTTTCATTTATTGTAAAATTTGGTTCATTTAAAAAAAATAAACTATTGTATGTATTAATGGTATCTTGTTAAAAATTATACAAAAACGTATGATTAACAATATCTGAAATATGGCAATTTAAAAAATTAATAATTTATTTTTCTAAGAGAACTTTTAAACATACTTTTTATAAGTTAAAATATGATTTATTATTTGTAAGCAAAATAGATATTAAATATACTTACTATCAATGCGACTTCTGGTTCCTAGAAAAAATAAAATATTTTAATTAATCATTTTCCCCCCTGCTTTTTGTAAGGTAGTAAGTATATCATCCCTTATTAATCAAAATTGTGATGTATAAATATCTTATACTTTCCGAATTGAACTTTAGTCTTTAAGACTGCATTTATTCCTAAATTGTATAGTACATTTCATAAAAAATATGCCAAACAAAAATACCAATTTAAAATAAAAATCGCCAAAAAGTACCTCAAAGAAGTTATCTACTTGTATTAAAAATAAAAAAAATGTGGGCACTATGTTATATCATTTCGACATTCATTAATATAAAATAATCTTAATTTATGTTTGTTGGATATAAAATAACACACGTGTTAACCTTTTGTAACAAAAATACCGGTTACCCTTCATTTAATTATCCGATTACTCAAATTAACGAACTTTTCAAAAAGTATCACTCGTTTTGAATTTTTTTTGATGGATAAATATATAATTCTGTTATGAAAACAAAATGATTATTAGGCTTATAACTATCCTAAAATATCAATTTATCTGATTTTAATTTGCATTTTCACAGACTTAAAAAAGATCTTGAATAAATAATGAAAAGAAAATAATAAAAATAAATATTTTCATTTAGTATAAAATTTGCAAACTTTGGTTTAATTAAAAAAAAACTATTCTATGTCTTACAGGTAATTTGTAAAAAAATTATACAAAAAAAGTATGATTGACAATATTTGAAATATAGCAATTTTAAAAATTAATAGTTTATATTTCAAAGAACTTTTAAACATATTTTGTGTAAGTTAAAATTTGATTAATCATTTGTAAGCAAAATAATACCTAGAAAAAATAAAATATTTTAATTATACATTATCCCTCCTTCTTTTTGTATATTATCCCTTATTAAACAAAATTGTGATGAATGTATATATTTTACTTTCCTAATTGAACTTTAGTCTTCATGACTACGTTAATTCATAAATACTAGTATTTTTTAAAATTTAAACTTATGTAATCAGCGGCATGATAAGCATAGAATGTACTAAGAAATGAGTACATTTTATTTGTTTTTGAATAACTTTTTTAACGGTGTGACGTCTTTAACTAGGGGAATTTTTCTCCAAAGTGTTTCACGTTTTTACTTGGATTTTTTTTTTGCCTTTTTGTCAGACGATTTGAGCTTTTGAAGCGTTTGTGGATCTTTTCCACCGATTGCACAATTCTACCATTTGCAGGATATTACCGTGTAGTTTCTTAATAGTATTTTCCGATTCGATGGATTTTGAGATAACATACATGTCGTCGACCTAAAAAGTTTAAAAAAAAAGCCAACTCCGTGCGTTACGATAAGTATGGGAGTCAAAAAAACAGAATTGGGAAAATAATTTCGGAAAAAAATATTTTATAGTTAAAACTAGAATGCGCACTACGTTATATGATATTTCGACATATCAATTCTTATATATAAGAATGAAGTGTCTGTCTGTGGAATCGGACAAAATCTCTTATTTTCAGTTTTCTTCACGAATTAAGATACACTGATTAAGAAAATCAAATAAATTTGTTTTGTTTGCCCGTCTGTCTGTCCGGATTTAACTAAAAAACGACTGAACGGAATTTTATAAAACTTGCGCCATTTTAACATTATTTTCTCAACTTAAAATCTGCACTTTGTTTCATGTCGATATCTGCAACCGTTCAAAAGTTATAGAACTTTTTCATTTTCCCATACGTTATTCCTATTAGAAATTTACACGTAGATCTTACTTTCATAACATGATTCTTAAAAATCACCTTTGCTAACAAAAATATTTTTGGACGATACGGATAAACGATGCATTTTGATTGGCTGATGTGTAAATGCCGCCAAATATCGCCAAAAAAAATTAAATGTCGCCAATATTTTTTTAATGTAGCCAAATAAATAAAATGTTGCCAAAATAATAAAATGTTGCCAAATGAATAAAAATTTAGCCAAGTGAGCTAAAATATGGTCCTATATTTAAAAATATCAACAAAATGACGAAATTAGTATTCAAATAATAAAATTAATGTCAGTTGGTGAAATTAGTGGCAAATGTTAAAAATAATGTCAACATATAATAAAACAATAGCAAAACAGTGAAATTGTGAATTGAAAAAATATTAAAAATTATATTTAAATTACCAAAATATAATAAATAAAGAGAAAATGTTATTGCTTTATTTACGAATACTTTTTGAGTTTCCACTGACTCCAATGAGTTATAAGAACATATCGTCTCATTACAACTTGATTGTAATGAGACCTAACATAAAACATAAAAGAAGACATAAAAATAATGAACATGAGAACATAAAAAAAAATATCTATATATAAAAAAGAGGGTCTGAAATTTTGCTTTTTCGATTTCACGATTAGTCAAAAATACACTTGGAAGTTCAGACGAATTCAATTGCGGAAGAACACTCGGTATGCCAAAAGTCAATTCCAGAAGAATTGCATTAGTTTATCAACAAACGTAAGAATAGAAAAAAAAAACCATTTAGGCAATAAACGAAAAAAAAATTGGTTATTCGGGTTTTAGAGCATTTTTCTTAAAGTCGGTGTACTTTTTTTTTAATTAGACAATTTTTTCCCCTTTTTAGTTTGTAATTTAGGAGGGGGCTTCGCCGTCTGTTAATTTACCAAAAAAATCTAGTTTTTGTTCAAATTTTCCACGTCTCTAATCCAGTTTTATAAATGCAGGGTAAACAAAACTATATTCACTCAACAATATATATTATATAATAATCCCTGTCCATGTTAATAAATGCCGCATGAACGAAATATTGTTGTTGTATAATTTTTATTCTACAATAAAAATATTTTGAAAGCGGAGAAATTGTTAAAAAAATTCGGTTAATCGATATTTCTGGATATATAACAGCCGGATAACCGATTTTTTTTTTTTTTTGCAAAAGTGGATTTTCCTATATTTAACATAAATAGAATTTTCGAAATCGGACGATATTTTATTTTTAAACGGTACGGTTAATTGAGATTTCCGGATAGTTAAATGTCGGATAACTTATATTTTTTCAATGGGTGTCGAAGTAAGACAATTCCTATCCAACAAAAAAAAAACCCTCAAAATATTTGAATTAAAACTGAAATCTCGCACGAACATACATATAAAAAAACAACAAAATAATATTCAAATTGATAACCGGCCTTCTTTGGCGCACTTTAGAAGTTGGTTGGCACGGTTTTCTGTCGGTTAAAAAATATACAAAATTCTTTACTTTAAAACAATTTGAGCCAAAAAAAAATTATTTACCACACAAAATTTATAATTTTTTTCTTGTAAGTGATTTGACAATACGTGCAAACATATTGTCATGCATTTTATACGTTAAAGTAAAATAACTTCTACACTAAATTTTCAATAAAAAAATATAATCTTGGTTTTTGAGCCTTTCTTAATAAACTCAGCAAAATTTTCGATGATCTGATATTTAGTTTTACTGATGCGAGGTAAAAAAAAAATGATCAGATAAATATAAAGCCGGCGCCACATATGCGGTATTCGCCGAATACCGAGCGACTCGCCTTAACCCGAGCGACTCGCCATAACACGAGCGATTTATCATTACTTGCGCGGATTACAAAAACCCGAGCAACTCGGCTACTTGCGAGTATACTTGCCGATTTCAGAACATTTATTCGCGGAAAATTGTTTTTCGAAGGATTATAATCCAAATTCTAATGAAAATAGTATACTACAATATTTTTATGATGGAGAAATATTCTATTTTATTAACAGATTTGTACAATGTAAATTTATTCTAATAATTTTATGTTCTTTAAAAACATATTTTTAATTTGTGATAATCACAATGAAATTTTTTTAAATTGGAAATCAGTTGTTTTTATTTGTCGTACATTTTTATTTTGCTCATAGCCTTTTGCGATATTTTATTATCATTTTCATAGATTCCAGAATGCCATTGCACATGGAGATTCCTTGAAACCGATGAAATTTTGTAGCATAGAATATTGGAAATTTACAAAAAACATTGTATCCCAATTTCATTTGTAAACTTAAAAATGATTTAATTTGCAGTTCTGGAATATATATTTAAAAAAAAAATTCCCCCTCAAGGTTATCAGACCACTTCATCATATAAACTTCAAACTTCGGGGAGAAATAAAACCTTTTGGGGGAAAAAAAACATCTTTTGTGAAAGTTTAAAACTTTCAATATTTGTTTTAGCAATAGCAATAATAAAATACAAATGATAATCAGTTCGAAAAGCTTTAAGTGTTCCCGCAAAATTTGTCTCCGAATATTTTGCATTTTGACAATTGAATTTGCATGCTACATATAAAAATTCCTTAAGTGTCAAGACATTTTTTAACTAAGCATAAATAATGAATTTTATGCACGTGGACGTTGTCTTGTGGATAAAAAAAAATCATCTAGTTTTTATTTCGTATATTTTAATACGATATATTGCAATTATTGTTTGCTTTTTTTTCTTAGCCAATGTACTAACAATTTTTTCTTCACAAGATATAATATCGACACCAAGTCAACATAGAGTTTATTAAAAAAAAATTATACGTTAATATTCGACAGTGAATACTATTCCCAATTTAATGTCGAGATTAAATGTATGAAGATTGACACGAGTTTTTGTTTATCCCTCTGAGGAATTCCCGTGCAAAGAGTTCATTTTCGGAAAAAGTTTTATCGTTAATTACTGTTTTATTGGTATACTAGTAATATGATTTGGCGTAACTCGTGGTCAATTTGCGTAGAAAGAGCTGCATTTTTTTATTTGTTGGCGTAGTGCACTGGGTAAAAAAAAACGTTATCAAAATCTAGATCTATTCAATCATTGAGTAATTTTCGAAATACCTAAACCTAGCAGTTTTTGAATTTTTACGTTCATGACTTTATGATTGCAATTACTATAAAGTGATGTTTTTGTAATTTTTTTTTTGTTAATATTAAAATTCCTAAAATTTAAGGATTAAAAATACCTTTGCGAATATAGCTATAATATCCATACCTCCATGATAATATCATGTCGATAAAAATAATATAATCAGCAACAATAAAAGTAAAATACTTGGCGATGTTGCTTTAATGTCAATGATGTTGAAAACTTATATTATTTTAAAAGATGCATATTTATTTTTGTATAAAAATGAACTCTTCAATGACAATAAACGCATGTAATAAATTTCTCATGCATTAGTTTCAATACTGGTTATGCAATAATATATCAAAGAAAAAATATATTGCATTCTTCCAAATTGAAACAATTTATTTCCGTCTTTGAACATAATTTTGAAAGAAAAATTATTTAGAAATTATTTTTATTTATAACTGTTTACCCTGCAATTTCAGGGATTTGTAAAATGCAAATTTAAATATGCCTTCGTCAATATTTACTGACAATATTTTTAAAAAAAAAATAATTTTCAAATATTAATTTTTGAATTTCAATAAAATATTTTTGATGTGAAACTTTTAAAATAAACAACATGGTGATATAAATATAGAAACCCTAAATTAAACTTTTAGGGTGCCTATTTCGACGCTATAGCACTGTTCAACTCCGTAACAAATATCACTAATGGCATAAATGTAATAACTTTGAATAGGGAATTAGGCACCGACTTGTTTAAGATCTCGAAACAAAGCATGGTCGGGGCATGAATGGATACCCATGACGTCAGACGAAACAGCTGGTTTATCTTTCTCCTTCGGTTGGTAAGGTTTTTGTTGACGACCGATTCCTATAATCTGCTGCTCAATAAATTTATTTTCAAAGAAAAATCGCAATAGTAGAAAGCAGCAAGTATTGTTGAACAATAGTTTTGGTCACAAAGATGGTTTTTAACAATAATGTTATGAAAGGAAGATCTACAATGTAATATTCCAATAGTTTGAACGGTTACGAATATCAACATGAAATAAAGTGCAAATGTTAAGTTGGAAGATTATGGATAAAATGACGCAAGTTTCACAGAAATCCGTTCAGTCATTTTTGAGTTAAATCTGCGTAGGCAAACAGACATACAAATAAATAAACAAACAGACAAAAAAAAATTCAATGTAATTTTCTGAATCAGTGTATCTCAATACATGCAAAAAACTCAAAATGTGTAGTTTTGTTTGAATCCATAGACATACACTCCGTTCTTATAAATCTACAAAGGATCTTCTGACCATTATTATTTCATTGGTCACACCTATTATTAATTTATGCACAAGTCAAAAATAGAAGACTTTAAATGCTTTCATCAGCAAATTTTTTTTTTAAATGGGACAACAACTGTTCCATTTTACTTCAAATACTTTACTGGGTACACTTCAAATAACACAAAATAATGAGTATATATAATGCGCTATATTTATTATAATTTTTATTCCAATTGTATGAAAGATTGTCAAAAACACACACAACTTCTTTATTTTTGATATTGCTCCCTCACTTTTAGCACCCAATGGCCGCCATACGTCCTCACTCCTGCATCAGGTGAGTGAATGTGGGGTGCCATCTCAGGTGTTGTCGATGTCATTTGACCACGGCTCACAATGACAAAAACAGTGTTCCTGAGTTTTTCTATGGGGATAGAACCCGAACCGTCGCTCGTAGTTTGTTCTGTAACTTTAGTGGGACGTCAATTCAACCAAACATATCTGATATATAGATTTAAATTGTCATATTAAGTAATACCGATAACCAATATCTAAATATGGTTCGTTTATCAACGGAAACTTCTCTAACAGAGGAAGATATGGAAAGTGCTACGCCTGATTCCGCATATGTCCCACATCTGCTCTCCGTACGTGCTTTGCTTTAGTTCAAGATTTTACACAAATCCTCCCCAAATTTCCTTTTATAACAATCGTGCTTTATTTTACTGTGTTATAGTATCAGAATGTATCACCTTAAAGAATAGCTGGTTTTAAAACTGTTTCATATCAAAACCACATTTTATTTTTCAACTCAAGATTCTTCAAAACGTTTAATACAATGAAATTTCATTTCGAAGTTTTAAAATACTATTTAAATATTTTCATATTTGTGTGTCTTCTGCAAAACAGTTAAATGCAAGAAATCTAAATGAAAAAACAAATAAATGAAAGTAACTAATAAATAAAAAAATAATCTGAACAAATAATTTAATAAAATTCACAACTTAATAAACGAGGGAATTGTTTTAAGTAGACAAACTAAATAAGTAAATATACGATAAAAAAAGCCCAAAACACCAAAAATTTTTTTAATGAAACTTTAGATCATCGGCTGGACCAAATTTATGTCAAACGTGCTATTTTTAGAAAGTTATAGTGTCGGAATGGTGTTTCTATCATGACTACTCTGTCCCTACACACACCCTTTAAAGACGTTTCATGACAAAACTCCATTTTATTTAGGTTGTGAGACTTAAATCGTTTAAACACACTGAAAACTCGAATAGAAGTTTTAAAATAATATCTTCATTTTTTCGCATCTGCATAAAAATAGTTAAATGCTTCAAATAAAAAAAAGAAGTAATAAAATGAAATAATTTAATTGATAAATAAGAACACAAATATTTAAGTAAAACAGAGACAGCTTCATAAAAATCTCGTATTTTAAAGTCAAATTGATACGAAAAGAACAATATTCCCTCTTTAAATAAAAAGAAAATAGTACTATATTGATAGTCAATGGTAATTGCCATCAAAATATAGAATAAAATATCGATAGCCAATCACAATTGAGCTCGCTTCGAGATGTGTTCCATTTTCCCGAAATGTGTGGGAAACGCAATTATTTAATTTGCTCGCTTTAACCCGAGCGAAGTTGCTCGTGATAAGACGAACACTTTGTAGTGTGGTGCTGAAAATCGTCGAAACGCGAGCGACGCGGCACTTGCCGAATACCGAGCGACCCATCCACACATGCTGTAATGTCGCCTTCACACACCTGTCGATGAAGACTGGAACTCCTGTGTTGAATTCAACTCACGCTACATGTGTACGAGAACAAAAACTTCTGTCCCAAAAATGAGAGACTCAAACTTGAAGTTTTAAATATTTAATTAAAGTTAAAATTTTAGATAAAAAAAAACATATTATTTAAGTTACAGATTAATTACAATTAATACAAAAGAAAACAGAAAGGACTCCTAGTGACCGGTCCCTTCTAAGCGACATAAACATCTTTCCAGCTCCGTGTCCAAAAAGTATCTGCCTGCTTTTTAGTTTTTCTCGAAATTATGAGAATAAGATGTTAACGTATCAAGCTGGTGGTTCCACCTAGTGTCACTATATAGAAATAGTAGTTCTGATGATGGTAGAGATAGAGAGTTCTTGGGATGTTACAGACTTCTTCCCCCTTGGAGAACTTTCTGCCGGAGGTTACCGAGGAAGAAAGTTAGTGAGAACATCATGGCATTACGAAAATGAGAGAGTACCTTTACCAGTGGGATCAGCACTGAATTAAATAACTAATTATTTAATGATATAGACATATTATATATGATGATACAATAAAAGAAATAATATCATTAGACAGTTTTGCAAATGCACATATTAAGTAGGTTCCCTAAGAGTGCGGATCCTGCTCAATCCATCAGCATTTTGATGCTTTGATCCACTGCGGTGTTTTACCTCAAAATTGAATGATTGTAAAGCTAAAGACCAACGCATAAGACGGGCATTTGTACTGGCATGAGAGTTCAACCACACAAGAGGATTATGATCAGTGACAATGGTGAAAAAGTTCCCCTCAAGGTAGCACCTCAGTCTTTGGACAGCAAAGATGATTGCAGCGCACTCTTTCTCACTCACACTGTACCGTTTCTCAACACTTGAAAACTTTTTACTTAGATAGATAATGGGATGTTCTTGGTCATTATCGTCAATTTGGGATAGGACAACTCCCATTCCGTGGTCTGATGCATCTGTTTGCACAATAAAGGACCTGTTGTAATCAGGAGCGTAAAGAACAGGAAAGTCACAAAGCGATTCTTTAAGTTTGTTGAACGCTTGTTCACATTCGGCAGTCCACTTGATATTTCCTTGACGAACTTTTCCTTTCAGTGTATCTGTCAAAGGAGAGGCTATTGATGAAAACATCGAAATATATCTGCTGTAGTATCCAGCCAGTCCTAGGAAACCTCTGACATCACTTTTGGTTTTAGGTGGGGGATAATTCTTGATTGTCTCCCTGTCCGACTACATGTCCCAGATACTGTACTTGGCCTTGAGCAAACTTGCACTTTGACTGTTTGATGGTCAATCCAGCATTCTTTATTCTTTCAAGTACTATGTCGACTTGTTTCAGATGTTCCGGAAAGGATCTTGAGAAAACTGCAATGTCATCAAGATATGGCACGGCGAATTCTTCACACCCTTCCAATAAATGTGCAACCATTTTGCTGAATTCGTATGGCGCATTCTTTAACCCAAATGGCATTCGTAAAGGACGGTATGTACCAAAGTTTGTTACAAAGGCAGCCAGTCTTTGTGCACGTTGACTAAGTGGTATTTGCCAATACCCTTTTGACAAGTCCAACACCGTTATATACTGGGCCGATGAAACTATTTCAACTCTTTCTTCTATGTTTGGCAATGGAAAAAACTTAGTCTTGGTCACCTTATTAAGATTTCGGTAATCCACGCACGGTCTTGGATCTTTTCCTGGAGACTCAACCAAAATCATTGGAGACGTGAAATCAGAAAATCCGACTTCAATGATCTTCATAGCCAACATCTTCTGGATCTCTTCTTTCAGAATAGCATTCTGTCTAGGAGAATTTCTGTAGGGTTTTGAAAGAAGTGGCGTATCATTGTTGAGCTCGATATCATGAGTCACAAGATCAGTTTTTCCAGGCACATTTGAAAAACATGTATCATATTTACAAACTAGTTTCTTTAATTGAATGATTTGCTCTTCGGTTAACTTGGTTTCCTCGTAATGGTCTTGAAACATCTCATCCAGGTCCAGGATATTCGGATTAGCGTCCACATAAGGAATTTCCATCTCAGTTTAATTCAATTTGTCTTCTGTCTCACAAAGCAGAAAATTTACCTGTTCAGGTCTTCTGTAATAAGGTTTGAGCATATTCACATGGTAAACCTTGGAAGTAGCTTTTTCGTTAGAGAGTTCGACCACATAATTCGTTTCAGAAAGCTTTCGGAGAATTGTTCCGGGACCGGTCCAATGGGGACTCATTTTGTTCGCTTTGAATGTCGAAAATATAAGCACTTGGTCGCCCTCGCGAAATTCTCTTTTGATTGTTCTCTTGTCGTATCACGTTTTATTTTTCTGTTGTGATTTTTCCATCTCCATGGTTGCAAGTTCTTGACACTGTTTCATTCTGTTTATCAAAGCGAAAACATAATCCGTCACAGGTTCGTCTTCTTTATTCATCCATTTCTCATACAACAACGTCAAAGGAGTTCTTAAATTTTTTCCATGAACTAGCTCAGCTGGTGTAAATCCTGTACTTTCGTGTGTAACAGTTCGTAGGGCAAACAAAGCGGGAGATATCGCTTTTTCCCAATCAGTTCCAGCCTCCAAGCATAGTACTTTTAAAACCCTTTTGACAGTTCGATGAAATCTTTCTACCGGGTTACTTTGAGGATGATAAACGGAACTATGAACAACAGATATTCCAAACTTTTCCAGAAAAGTTGTAGTGAGTTCACTAGTGAACGAGCTTCCTTGGTCCATCTGCAGTATTTTGGGAAATCCCATCCTACTAAATATCTGCATTAAGGCTTCAACAACAGAAACAGATGTGATATCTTCAACCGGAACGGCGTCTGGATACTTTGATGCTAGACACATGGCAGTTATGAGATATCGTTTGCCACTTGGAGTAACTGGTAGAGGTCCGCAAGCATCGACGTTGATTTTTGAGAAAACTTCTTGTATCACAGGAACGATCTTCATGGGAGCCTTCTTTTTGTCATTAGGTTTCCCAACCCGTTGACATCTGTCACAACTTCTGCCATATTCCTCAATTTCTTTATAGCAATGCGGCCAAAAGAAATACCTGGAGAACACATCTTTAGTTTTGGTCACTCCCAAATGACCTGAAGTTCCCTCGTGGCACAAAGACTTCAATTCTTCTCGATACTTTTCTGGTATGACCAATAAAGGCCTCTCCACTCCTAGCTTATCCACTTTCTTTTTAATGAGTATGCCATTGGAAAGTACTTCAAACTCTCCTGCCGGTTCTTCAGGAGGTTTTCCTTGTAGCTTGTCCATGATTGGCTTCAGAACTAGGCAATCTTTCTGCTGAGACGCAAAAGTTCCAGAATCTACTTTCAAAAGAGTCAATCCCTTGTACTCAGGCTCTTCAGCTGGGAAGGAGAACAAATCATCTTCTTCAATCACAATTTCGTGATCTTCTTCACCCACGAGCACAGGACTGTCCTCTTCTTCCACGACATCTTCGGTAGATCTTCTTTCTGGATCTGCCAGACGTTTCTGAGCTCTAGTCTGAATGGCATTAACTTGATAAGGAACTGGATTTTCCTTCATCTTCTCCAGAAGTGCTGCAGTTCGATTCCCGAGCAGGTACCTTCCTTTGTCGACCTGGCTCCAAACAACAGCGGCTTTAGTGATGAAATGTCCGAACTCCTCTTTCAACTCCACTTCTGCTAATGGCAAACAAATAGGAGCTTTATCCAAAGGTTGTTGCACCCAGACATTTTCACCTGTAAGCATTTCTGGCTTGATTCGATTCCGACACACCACATCAATACTTGATCCAGTATCACGAAGGATTGGCATCTTGAATCTATTCACTTCCCCAATGTAGGTGTATGGTAACATCGATTCATCATCTTCCACTCCAATAATGCGATTGAGGTTGGAAGAGTTCTCTTGTCCTTTTTTCATCAAGGGACAATTTGGTCGCAAATGTTCAGTAGAATCACATCGGTAGCAACGCGGTTTCTTGCGCCTTTCAAAATTTTCAGGAGATCTTGTCGACTTCTCCGTTTCCATTTTTTCTACCTTCTCTCTGAATTGCGCCTTCGGTTCTCCGCTTAACTTGTTTTTCCAGAAGGGAACCGCTTTATTTCCAGAGGAAAAATCTTTCTTTTTCATGAGTTTCCGAACGCTATCAAACTCGTCCAACTTTTCAGCTAAGTCTTCTGGACATTTGAAATGCGCCCACTCATCAATGAAGTGTTCTCTTGACTCTGCAGGAACCCTCCTCTTCATTTGATCTGTTATGATGAGATCACACAATTTCTCGAATGAAGTTACTTCCATACCTTGGATCCATTCACGGAAGTAATTCTTAATTTCATAGAGAAAATCTTTCCACGAGCCATCAACACTCTTGTTGTGTTGACTAAATAACTGACGAAACTTTTCTGGTGTCAATTTGTACCTCTTGAGTAAAACCTTCTTTACTTCATGATAATCATTCGACACCTCTTCAGTTTAACGAGCAATGAGTTCTGCCATTTCGTTAGGAAGCAACCCAATCAACTGAGTTACCCATAACTGCTCAGAGAGTTCAGCTCTTTTTGCTTGACGCTCAAAAAGAACAAGGTATAGACTGATGTCTCCATTCTTTGAATCCAATTTCTGCATCAGTTGATGAAATTCCAACCTGGGTTTTGATGTATTTGAAGGTGTTCCACGTCTATTTTCCAATTCTAACTTCATCTTTTGAAGCTCAAACTGGTGCTCTTGTTCCAACCTTTCCTGTTGTACCTTTTCTTCTCTGTCTAGCCGTTGCTTCTCTTCTTCTTGTTCCTGAGTCTGTAGTCTTTCCGACACGATTGTCTGTAATAGATTCTTAACAAAAGCTTCTTCAAAATTTTCGTGACCCTGAATAGCTTTCTTCAAGTCAATAACTGTGGTAGAAGACTCAACTGTAATATTTAACTCAGATGCTAACACCTGTAAATCTACTTTACGAGCTGAACCTAAAAACGCCATTTTTCCTACAAAAAAAAAAACCTTCACCGAAATTTTAATTTCCGAAATTATTTTATTTACTATGATAAATTCTTGAGAAGGACCCACACTCTTGTAAACTCAAAAGCATAAATAAATTTAAATTTGATCAACTTTATTTTCCAAGAACATAAAAAAACTATTTTTTTCTTTATTACACAACAGCAATTTCAAATCAAATTTAAAATAATCTTTATTATATAAAAAAATCATATACCTTCTCCTTTAATTTAATTTAACAGGAAAATGCCATCTACACAATAATTTATTCAAAAAAAAATCTATTAATAAAGACGCATTAGCATTACATTCAATCGCTCAAAATAAAATACCACATAATAAAAAAGAAGTTTCTTTTTTTTTTCAAACCCACATCAAGAAAAAAAAAATCATACGCTCAGTTCTAAAAAGCAACAAAAAAAAAACAAATATAAAAAGAATCCAATAAAAAAAATCAACCATAAATTCTCTTTATTGCAAAAGTCTTTCGAATAGAATCTCGAATCACACTCCTTGTCAAAACAATAAATCTCCGCTGAAATAAATTCAAGGTTACCCCAATAGATGATTCATCAACTTTTTCCCGCCAACTGAACAGCGTCAAATGCACGGCGCCGGAGAATCTGCAAACCCTTTTTAATTCAACAAAGAAAGCAAAACTTCTTTCTTTTATACAATAATTTGTGATATATTGAATAACTGTAACTGTAACTAGATATTCATGCTAGCAATCTGGCAACTGAAATCGAAAACAACACGGCTGCTCTAATAATAAATAGTTATTATTCACATAAGCAATGTCTATCTTTTAATACAAAACCTTAAAACATAACAATGGCGACGAGGATTATCGTAAGTGCATTTTTTTAAAAAATTGTGTAACAGTTTTAGACTTTTCACTATGAGTAAGTTAGGCCTAATCGGCAGTTTGGCGAATTTTGATTCCGAGAAAGAGGATTTCAATCTATATATCGAGCAGTTAGAGCAATATTTTGTTGCTAACGACGTTATAGATGAAAAAAAGAAAGCAGTTTTGATTTCCGTCATCGGAAATAGTACATATAAACTGTTACGAAATCTTCTGGTACCGAAACTACCTACCGAATGCACGTACACAGAACTCACCCAAACATTGAAAGAGCATTTTAAGCCTGCACCTATTGTCATTGCTGAAAGATTTCGATTCCACAGAAGAAATCAAAAAGCTGGAGAAAATATTTCAACGTATTTAGTTGAGCTCCGAATGCTAGCATCTACGTGCAGCTTTGGTGCATTTTTGGAGGAGGCAATAAGAGATCGCTTCGTATGTGGACTGTCTTCGGAAACGATCCAGCGGAGATTGCTAGCCAAAAAAGACCTGCAGCTCTCAACTGCTACAGAAATAGCGCTGGCTATGGAAATTGCAGACAGCGATGCCAGCAATATGAAAGTTGCCTACCCTGTTGTAAACAAGGTACAACACAACAAAGCTCCTGCAGCAAAAGGTTTTACAAAGCCGAATAAATCCGGAAAGTGTTTTCGCTGTGGCTCTTCTCATGATCCAAACAAGTGCAAATATAAAAATGCAACTTGCCACTTTTGTTCAAAGGTTGGACACATTTCTCCTGCCTGCATGTCAAAGAAAAACAAATCTGCAAAAAAGATTGAAGTGATCAATGAGTCAGAGGAGTATCGTCTATTCACAGTGCAATCAATCAAGCAAGTATCAAAGTATACAGTACCAGTAGTTATCAACAATAAAGCCACAGAAATGGAACTTGATACCGCTGCGGATGTATCCATTACATCAGAGCACTGGATTACTCAAAATCTACCAAATGTGAAAATACAGCCAACATCAATAGTTCTGAGAGACTATAATCAATGTGCAATAAAGGTATTAGGAGAAGCGCAAGTTCAAGTTTTGTGCAATTCTCAAAGCTACAAATTACCTTTAGTGATAGTGAAAGGAAATAGACCATCTTTGTTTGGAAAGAACTGGTTGTCCAAATTCAAGCTGAATTGGAATGAAATTTTTGTTGTTGATGCTGCCCTTGGCAATGTCAAGACTGTTGATTCTTTAAAGAAAAAATACACAGATCTATTCCAAGCAAACACCTCACCTATCAAGCATTTTAAAGCATCTCTCAGATTGCGTAACGATGCATTACCAGTTTTCTGCAAACCGAGGCCTGTACCATATTCCCTGAAAACCGCAGTATGTGAAGAAGTCAAACAAACGGAGAGGAGGGGAGTTTGGAACTTTGTTGAGCATTCCAAGTGGGCTACGCCAATTGTAGTTGTTCCTAAGAAGAACAATTCTGTTAGGATCTGTGGCGATTTCAAAGTGACTGTCAACAAGTACTTGGATGTGAACCAGTATCCTCTACCTACTCAACAAGATCTGTTTGCTACTCTTCGTGGTGGAAAATATTTCACAAAATTGGATTTGTCTCATGCATACCAACAAATTGAGTTGGATTCTGCATCCCAAGAACTGCTTACACTAAACACACCAATGGGTTTGGTACGCCCAAACAGGCTGTTGTACGGTATAAGTTCTGCTGCTGCCATATTTCAGTCAACAATGGAGCAGATGTTGCAAGGCATACCTCATGTAATATGCTTTCAAGATGACATTCTCATCTCATCGGTAACAGTGGATGAACATTTCAGTACACTTGAGAAAGTGTTGGAACGCTTTCGTAAATATAATGTCCATCTAAATGCAGAAAAGTGTCAATATCTAGAAACCAGTGTGGAGTTCTTAGGTCATATTATTGATAAAGATGGCATTCACCCAACACAAGAAAAAATCAATGCTATTAAGGAAATCAAGGTACCAGTAAATGTTACCGAGCTAAAATCCTTTTTAGGAATTCTTAACTATTATTCCAAATTTATAAAAAATGCATCTACTTTGTTATCACCCTTTCACAATTTGTTGAACAAAGATTTTCCATGGCATTGGTCTGCAGAATGTGACAAAGTTTTTCAAAAGTGCAAATCTTTATTGATGTCAGATAGTGTGTTAGCCCATTATGACGAAAGACTGCCCTTACAGTTATCATGTGATGCTTCCCCTGTTGGTTTAGGAGCAGTCCTGTCACACATTGTCGATGGTGTTGAACGACCTGTTGCATATGCATCGAGAACTCTAACAAAAGCTGAAGCCAATTACTCTCAAACTGAGAAAGAAGCTCTTTCGATTATTTTTGGATGTAAAAAGTTTCACCAGTACTTATATGGTCGTGAGTTTCTGTTGTATACAGATCACCAACCCCTAGTGACAATTTTTGCACCAGATAAAGCTATTCCAACTATGGCTGCTGCACGCTTGCAAAGGTGGGCCCTACTACTATCTTCATTTAATTACACAATTAAATACAAAAAAGGGGAATTACATCAGAATGCAGATGCGCTTTCACGCTTGCCAATTGAAGACCTAAACAAGGACTTGTATCCGTCTGATATCTTCAAAGTTTCCTACGTGGAAGACATGCCGATTACCTCTGATGACATTGTCCAGGCAACTCGTACAGACAAGGTTCTTGGAGTTGTGCTCAAGTATGTACAGTACGGTTTCCCTATCTGTAATCAAGACCCCGACTTGAAGCCATATTTCACCAGAAAGGATGAATTATCCGTAGATGGAAATTGTCTCCTTTGGGGAATGAGGGTTGTTATTCCTTCAGTACATAGGAATCGCATGCTGGACTTGCTTCATGACACACATCTAGGAATAACCAAGATGAAGGCAGTAGCTAGAAGTCATATATGGTGGCCTGGATTGGATCAAGACTTTGAGAGTATCTCTGCTAAATGTGAAGCATGTCAGGTAACAGCCAATAACCCACCTACTACACCTCTGCAATCCTGGATTTGGCCGAAGGCACCCTGGGATCGCATACACATTGATTATGGTCAGAAGAATCAAACCAACTACTTGATAGTAGTGGACAGTCATTCAAAATGGTTGGAGGTACTGCAGATGTCCTCGACAACTTCGACACACACCATCAATGCATTACAGGAACTGTTTTCACGGTATGGACTGCCTTTGGAGTTGGTATCCGACAATGGACCACAATTTATCTCCGACGAGTTTAAAGATCTCCTAAAGTCTTTAGGAATTATGCATACACTTGTGCCAACTTATCATCCGCAATCAAATGGATTAGCTGAGCGATCGGTACAAACTTTCAAACATGCTCTGGAGAAAATGCTTCAAGATGGCAAGGACTGTGACTCTGTTGTAAATAAAGTTAAAAGGTTTCTGCTTGCATACCGTTCGGCTCCACATTCTACAACTGGACTGTCTCCTGCTGAACTGTTCCTTGGACGTCCCATCAGGACTCTCCTGAACTTGATTCATCCCTGTACAACACACCATGTACAGAAGAAACAGAACATTCAGAAGCAGCTCTTTGATAGATCACATACTTCGAAAAAGAGTCTACTCTCTGGTCAGAATGTGTGGGTACGTTCCTATAGAGGTTCCCGTAACAAATGGGTTCGTGGTGTTTTAATAGAACCCCGTGGTACCAAAACCTGGATCGTTGAGATAGATGGAAGCAAGTTCTCTGCCCATTTAGATCAGCTACGTCCAGCTTCTGAAGTGGACTTTCCCAAACCCGAGTTCACAGATGTTGAAGATGTTTCCTATCCTACTTTTGAGGCTAGTCCCTCACCACTTGCGAGTATCCCAATACATACCCAGGATACAGGAACCATGTTTCCTCCACCGTCCACAACACCCAAGGGGATAGAAATCTTGCCAGAGGTTTCAACTCCTTTGCCAGACTCTGCTGATGCCCAAATCCCTTCAGCTGCTGAACCTGTCTGTCTCACTCCAATTCGACGCAACCCACCTCGAAACAGAAGACAACCCAATAGACTAAATCTTTAGGACTGTGCCAGCAACTTTTTATACCTTTTATCTTTTTTATAAAGGGAGTATTGTGATATATTGAATAACTGTAACTGTAACTAGATATTCATGCTAGCAATCTGGCAACTGAAATCGAAAACAACACGGCTGCTCTAATAATAAATAGTTATTATTCACATAAGCAATGTCTATCTTTTAATACAAAACCTTAAAACAATTTTTAGCAGAGTCAAACCGTTAACATAAATTTACACAATTCTAAAAATATTGTATATTTTAGAGCAAATCATACCATATATTTTTTTTTCCAGAATTTTTATATCAACACACTCTAAATGATCAATAATTATACACATGAATAAGATTCATTTTATAAACCCATTTTCTTTTATGCAAACTTTCATTAACCAGACAGATTAATATGAACTTAAGAGTCCCAAAAATTTTTGCACTACAGAAAAAGAAAATAATTGTTAATTTCAAGTTAATTTGTGTTTCAATGATTTGTAAACAACAGTATCCAGCACTTATCACAGAATATCGACAAATTTTCAAATATATAAACGAGACATATATCAAACCGAAAATTATACAGCCAAATTCCAATGCTACTGTTAAAATCAAAATATGCAAGACGCATTCATACACAAATGTTAACTTTGACTAGGGAATCACAGTTTTACTTAAAAATCCAAGTAATTTAATAATGTATTATCTAGAAGCCTTGGGCACACATTTATTTCTGAATTTTTTTTTTCAAATAAACATAAAAAGCCCACCAAACTTCAAAGAAAATTCAAGATTGCACTAATCACTTTATTTTAAAACAATAAAACTGATCCCAAAAACAAACTGGCAAAGCACTCACCTCACCGTTTCGCGTTTCTGTCGCGACTTGGAACCTGCTGACTGCGGATTCCTTCATACATTTCGAGAAGACCTCGAATTCTTTTGGAACACTTCTCTCCCGAAGTTGACGGATTCGAACATCTCCTTGGAATAAAGACACTCCACTGGAAATCACTTTTCCGGATTCGTGATCCTGATACTGGAACAGCTGGCCGTCGAGTCGCTGGGTCGAATCCCATTAACTGCCACCAATAAATCTCTCCTGTAACGTGGCCTTCACACACCTGTCGATGAAGACTGGAACTCCTGTGTTGAATTCAACTCACGCTACATGTGTACGAGAACAAAAACTTCTGTCCCAAAAATGAGAGACTCAAACTTGAAGTTTTAAATATTTAATTAAAGTTAAAATTTTAGATAAAAAAAAACATATTATTTAAGTTACAGATTAATTACAATTAATACAAAAGAAAACAGAAAGGACTCCTAGTGACCGGTCCCTTCTAAGCGACATAAACATCTTTCCAGCTCCGTGTCCAAAAAGTATCTGCCTGCTTTTTAGTTTTTCTCGAAATTATGAGAATAAGATGTTAACGTATCAAGCTGGTGGTTCCACCTAGTGTCACTATATAGAAATAGTAGTTCTGATGATGGTAGAGATAGAGAGTTCTTGGGATGTTACAATGCGTCTTAAGGCGAATATTGAAGGTTTCGTTGCTCGGGATTCGGCGAATACCGCATATGTGGCGCCGGCTTAATACCGGAATCTGACGAAATCAGCTGCTCTTTTTTTAAAATATGAAAATATGACCAGCAAAAACAAACAAAACAATGGTTCTCGGATAGTAACAGCTTATTTTCATGTACGAAGACGAGTAAGTAAATAAGCTAGAGCAGTGGCTCCCAACATTTAAATGGCCTCGGACCACTTAACCAATATTAAGACAATTTACGGACCACTTTCCTATTACAACGATCAAAATGAATTTAATTTAGGTACTCAATATAACTGGGATATTAAATAATTAACTTGCAAATAAATTTATTCATACAACAAGTTTAAATTTTCTAACTTAAATTGTCTCATTTTGGGTAAAATTGAAACATGTGACGTGATTATTGAAAACATGTGTTTCGCATAAAAAATAAGCAACATGGTAGTGAAACTTCACCGAGTAGTTGCAGTCCCTTCACAGCTTCAAATTGAAAGATTACATTTACACTTTTCTTTTCAAAAATATATTTTTAAACTATAAAACATATCAGTAAGCTGACAATGGTTGTCATGAAAAGAAAATACAATGATTTCCCCAAACAAAAATAATTCATACATATTTTTACTTTATTGTAAATAATTAAATTAACATGTGAAAAAGTCCAAAAGATGACAAAAATATTTTTTTTTTTTCAAATTTACTTTAATTTTTTTTATTTCATAAAAATAATATCGTAAGCAACGCATGGACTTTACGGACGCCCGACACTTTTAACGCTGAAAAAATAGCATTTTAGAGATTTTCACATTTTATTAATCGACTGAACAGCGCGCCCACCAAAACTCCAAAATAAAACCGCCAAAAACTTTAAATTAAAACCTCCAACTTGCGCCAAGTCGAGAGGTTATCAATTCGACCACTGTTTTTTTTTTATGTATGTTCGCGCGGGATTTCGGTTCTATTTCAGGTTTTTGCACAATTTTTTTTTGTTGGATAGGGGATGTTTCACTTGGGAGCAAATGAAAAAAATATCCGGTTATCCGGAATACTCAATTAACCGGACCGTTTTAAAAAAATATTGTCCGATTTCGAAAATTCTTTTTTTTTGTTGGATAGAGAAAAATTCACTTAGGCAAAATCTGCAAACAATAATCGGTTATCTGGCTGTTATATATCCGGAAATGTCGATTAACCGGAGATTTTTTGACAATTTATCCGATTTCATAAAAGTTTCATTGTTTAACAGAAGTTGTACAACAATGACATTTCGTTTAACCAGCATTTATTAGCATTGATAGGGATTGTTTTACAATATACGTTGTTGAGCACAAGTAGCTGCTTGAATTTCTTGGTGAATAATAATAGGGGGCGAAGCCCCCTGCTAAATTAAAAACTAAAAAGGGAAATATAAAATAATCTTTCTAGAAAAAAGGAAAACCAACTTTAAGGAAAATGCGCTAAAAAGTATTTTTTTTTTTTTGATTTTACGAATAATTTGAAAAAATTGAATTATTGAATATCTATTTATACTTCGTATAACTTTTTAAAGTTGGTGCCAATTTACAAAAATCATACCTAAATTTTTGCGCCGATTTCAAAAAGTTGTAGTAAGTATAAAATTGATATTCAATAATTCAATTTTTCTAATCATTCGTAAAATTAAAAATTATTTTTTACTTTTTAGAGCATTTTCCTTAAAGTCGGTTTTCCTTTTTTCTAGAAAAATTATTTTTAAAAATTTGAATTGTTCTTTTTAAAATGATTCCTCATTTTTAGTAATCCAAAACTTGGAAGTAATAATTAATTTAATAAAAAAAAATAAACCCACATATCAATTTGTATTGTTCGGACGAACTTAAAAGCCAATTTATTCGAAAAGTACTTTTTCCATGATTGGGGGCACATTACTTAAAAACTACCTGAAATATATTCCCTAAACTTTTTCTGATTCTATTCGTAACAGTTTTAAACACTTTAATTCGGAATATAAAATATGAAATTCATACTTTTATTCTAAACATATCTTTGCTTGAAAAACTAGTAAATTTTTTGGTTATATTGAAAACAAATAATTTCTTTGTGAATAAAAAAAAAAAGTCTTTAAAATATTTTGCCCTAAAAAAAATCACATTGGTAAAATAATTTGTGACTAATTGAAGTATCCCAAGTTAGGACCCCTTCTCCTAAATAGGAATAATACATGTCATTGAACAATGGTTCCACGGAACACTTTGAAGCGTCTCGTGGACCACGAGTTGGAAATTATCTAACTAGAAGTGATATTGGCACCGAAAAAAATCTCCGAAAACAAGCCTTGCACATTGATCCCGGTTAAGTGGACGATATATATATGAAGATAGCTTGGATATTCATATTAAAATATAGTATTTAATCTCACGAAAAACACTTGAATTTTCGTATTTAGAATCAAAACGGTGCTTAGTATGTATAATAAGGCTTTCATTTAATTTTAATATTTAAAGACAAAAATAAAACATTTGTTTCCTCACCAGCAACGTAATTGTCAATCATGGTCGAGTGAATAAACAAGGCGACAGGAAAGCGTACATCTTGATCGCTCACAAACTTACGAGATTTGAGTACCGAATAATCTTTTTAATAGAAGGATGAGGATTTTCATTAGATCCAATGCTTATATAGGAGTTCCTTGACATTCTTTTGACACACCAGTCTGTTTTAAGCAAATATTTAGTTGCAATGAAATCACTTAAAAGTTGGCGATGTAAGTGTTTTGTTAAATCTTTTACAGCAAATGCACTTAACATTTTAATTTTTCAATAACAGGTGCGTTGTTACAAAGCAATTTGGATGCTAAATATACACCGTGTTTCCTCACCACACTCTTAAATATTTAGTACGACCTTCACCAAAATTTGGTACCCATTTAACTGCAACCATTATTTGGTACTTAGTTTCACCATTTTGTGGTACCACCACGGTTACCAATTAGTGGTGAAACTTGCACCAAAACTCTTATTTTCGTTTCACCATTTTATGGTGAAACGTTGAACCAAAATTGGCGATTTCGGTACCCCACTTTATGGCAAAACGTTGAACCAAAATTGGCGTTTTCGTTACCCCATATTATGGTGAAACTTCGGTATAATTTGTTGGATGTTCTGGACTGTCTTGTAGTATATTTGTACCAAAGTTGGCAACCTTCCGATCGCAAGATCACTACTTTTTCACTTTTTTTTGTCAAGTCCACCGCACGGACTCGAACTAGAAATCCTCTGATTACCAGCTGAACGCCTTTATTCATTTGGGCAACCAGGCTCCTAATGCAAGAGGATTGAGAGGATTGAGAGGAAATTTTTTGGTAAAAGCTGCGCTGTTCTCGATCAAGGATTTTTGGTTCAACCTAGTTTGCACAATAATGCGGTGTAAGTTGCTGCAGAGCACCAAGATATGGTGCAACGTTAAACTGAAAATTTTAACAGTGTATTTAAAATGTCTAAATATAATAAATTTCATTAGCATATAAACTGTTCACAGTTAATGCCATTTTCTGTCGGAAATTAATTTAAAAACAAATTTCAATAGAATTAAATATATTGGATGTAGTGTTAAACAGCCGCAACTAATATTAAATCTTTCACTTAGAAAACTATATATGATATTTTAGGCTAAATAGATTTTATTACTGTCTGGTTTCATTTAAATTAAACTTGTGCAGTTAAATTATAATTGTGATTATAATCTTTATTTTTATAGGAAATTATCTGAAGCGCTCGGAATTGCCCGGGGTAAAACTGTTGCCTCGAAATAAATCTGTACATTTGCATAAAACATAAACCTACAGATACTCTTCTTTACATATATAGCTTTGTTGGCTGATTCCCTCACTGTGGCGCCATCTGGCTGCTTTTTAAGAAGTCATTTTTGCTTTAAATTGAGAGAAGGAGATGGGGTGGTTTTTGAAATTGTCATTAAAAAATTGAAGATTTTAAACAGTTTAAATTTTTCTGCATTTTAAATTTAGTTTGAAAATGTTTACTTAGTAAGAGTATATTTTTGACAGAACATTAAGTTACTGTTTTTATGCCGCATGTAGCTGGTTTTAAATTTGCAAGATTATTGAAATATGAATTGGTCGTCAATAAAAACGTCGCTGAATTACCGAGGCAATGTTCCCGGGTATTTCAATCGGGATAGATCACAAGGCGTCGCCAATAGCCCATTCTGAAATGCTACTGCGAAGTTAATTTAATCAACCATTCAATTGTTAAAAAGACTTGAAATTGCATATTTACGTAATACCGTTAACTCTATGATATTTTCTTATCAATACTTATATATAAGAATGGAGTGTCTGTCTGTGGAATCGAACAAAACCCCTCATTTTGAGTTTTCTCCACGAATTAGAATACACTGATTCCGAAAATCACATTTAAAATTTTTTTGTCTGTCTGTCTGTCTGACTTTTTGTCCGGATTTAACTCAAAAACTACTGCACGGATTTTTATGAAACTTGCACCATTGGAACAATATTTTCTCCACATAAAATCTGCACTTTGTTTCATATGGATATCTGCAACCGTTCAAAAGTTATAGAACTTTTTCCATTTTCTCTAACATTACGCCTATGGGAAATTTATATCTAGATTTTTCTTTCGTAACATTATTGTTAAAAATCACCTTAGCAACCAAATATATTTTTCGACAATACTGAGATAAACGATACATTTTGATTGGCTGATGTGTAAATACAAATGTTGCCAAATGAATTTAAAAATGTCGCCAAATGGATGAAAATGTCGCCAATTGTATAACAATGTTGCCAAATGAGTCAAAATATTGTCCTATATTTAAAAAAATCATTAACATGGCGAAATTAGTGTCCAAATAATTAAACTAATGTCAATTGGTGAAATTTGTGGCAAAATCAATACTTATATATAAGAATGGAGTGTCTGTCAGTGGAATCGAACAAAACCCCTCATTTTGAGTTTTCTCCACGAATTAGAATACACTGATTCCGAAAATCACATTAAAATTTTTTTTGTCTGTCTGTCTGTTTGTCCGGATTTAACTCAAAAACTACTCACGGATTTTTATGAAACTTGCACCATTTGAACAAACTTTTCTTAGTTTAAAATCTGCACTTGGTTTCATGTGGATATCTGCAACCATTCAAAAGTTATAGAACTTTTTCCATTTTCTCTAACATTACGCCTATGGGAAATTTACATCTCGATCTTCCCCTCATAACATTATTGTTAAAAATCACCTTGGCGACCAAAAATATTTTTCGACAATACTGGGATAAACGATTTATTTTGATTGGCTGATGAGTAAATGTCGCCAAATGAATTAAAAATGTCGCCAAACGAATTAAAAATGTCGCCAAATATTGCCAAATTAATTAAAAATTTCACCAAATGTTTCCAAATGAATTTTAAAATGTCGCCAAATATTGCCAAATGAATTAAAATTGTCGCCAAACGTTGCAAAATGATTTTTTAAATGTCGCCAAATAAATTATAAATGTCGCAAAATTAATTTAAAATGTCGCCAAATATTGTCAAATGAATTAAAATTGTTGCCAAATTAATTTAAAATGTCGCCAAAGTCTGTCTGTTTGTCCGGATTTAACTCAAAAACTACTGCACGGATTTTTATGAAACATGCCCCATTTTAACAATATGGTCCCAGTTTAAAATATGCACTTTGTTTCAGGTGGATATCTGCAACCGTTTAAAAGTTATGGAATTTTTTCCATTTTCCTATACATTGTTCCTATGGGAAATTTACATGTAGATCTTCCCTTCATAACATTATTGTTAAAAATCACCTTGGTGACGAAAAATATTTTTGGCAATAATGGCTGCCTTCTATTATTGCGATTTTTCATTGAAAAGCACATTTATTAGGCAGCAGATTATAGGAATTGGTCGTTAACTTAAACCTCGCCAACCGAAGAAGGAAGATAAACCACCAGTATCGTCTAACGCTACGGGTATCTATGCATATCCCGAACATTTATTTTTTTCAAGATCTTAAAAGCGTCGGTGTTTAATTTCCTATCCAACGCTATTACATTTATACCAACAGTGCTATTTGTTACGAAGTGGAACAGTGCTACAGCGTCGGAATAGGTGCTCCTAAAAGTAAACTTAGGTTTTCTATATTAATACCATGTTGCTTATTTGAAATGTTTCACTTCAGAATAATTTTATTGAAATTCAGAAATGATCATTTGAAATGATTTTGATTCATAGAAAAGTATTGCCTGTAAATATTGATGCTGGCATATTTTAAAATTTTCGATTAACAATTCTCTGAAATTTCAGGGCATACAGTTACGTTATTACAAAATAAAATAATTCTTAATTTTTCTTAGAAATAGCTATTAAAGACAACACCAAATCTCCGGTCACCAATTGGCACCCAGAAAACTTCGCCAAATACAATAACTTATTTCCATTTGGTAGAACAGAATTTGTTTTTAGCTTCGATATGTTATTGTATTATCAGTACTAAAAATAATGAATGTGAAGTTTAATAATTGCATTTGTTTGTTACTGGGGTTATTTTTTCAATAAAAACATATATAAAACTTTTTTTAATAATATGAGCATTCAACGTCATTTGGCATTCAAACAACATCGCAAAGCGTTTTATTTTCATTATCTGCAAAATGCATTATTTAAAAAAAAAAAATCATATTATAGGCTTATATGAGGAAAGCGTGTTTAATAATTAATTTTTGGGGATTTTTATATTGCAAAATATATATATTTTACACAGTTATACTCGGTTTACAGTTTATACGCAATAGCATGTAAAGTCGGTAATATATATATTTTTAAATAATAGGTTAAGATATCTCCATAACTACTCAAGTTAATTGAATAAATTTAGACAGGGCATAGAGAGCGATATTCGACTGGCTACGCTAACTAGAAAAGTCGCGCACAGCTCTTACTTCACAAACTGACCACGAGCAAGGCCGGGTCATACTGCTAGTATTATAATAATAGAAAAACTGACTAATAAATACTAACCAGTTTATGAAGAAAGGTACTTTGTCAAAGGATTCAGCGGATCATAGAAATAAGAAAGGATCGTTAAAAACCAGAAAACTTAATTATTACACTAAAAATGAAAGTTTTCAATAGCAACATCCTTTTTTGTTAGTTTAGACACCCTCGAAATACCCTAGATAAATATTCTTGGTTTGGTTGGATTAACTAACGTCGCACTAGAGCTGCACAGTGGGCTATTGGCGACGGTTCGTGGCCTATCCCGAAGGAAAGACCCGGGAACGATGCCTAGTATTTTTGAACCATGGTCAGATGACGAGGACAACACCTGAGCTGGCACCCAACGCCTTCAATAGAAGTCGGGACTATGGACACCGATCAGATTTATCGTGCACCAGTCCGTTAATTTTTGTGGATGTTCTGGACGACATTCTAGTATTTTGGTAGCGAAGTTGACAACCCTCCGATCGCAATATCACTACTTTTTACTATTCTTTAGTCTAGTCCGCGCAAAGGCTCGAATCGGGCCGGGGACCCCTTGGATTCCCAGCTGACGCCCCAATCCACTCAGCCACGGAGGCCTCAGATAAATATTCATTAATTTCCTATTATATTTCCGGATAAGTTTAATAATTTATACCGCTCGCATTTCAAAGATTGTCTCCAAATTGAATATTCCAATTTTAATATCCAGACTCGTTCAGTTGAAAGCAGGCGCTTCAAAATTTATTTAAAATCACGTTACTGTTTCAATGTGGTTTTACAATGCAAGTTTCAAAACATCAAATAGTTATCAATTTGTATTCTTACGAGATTTTGAACGTGGACAGTTGAATTACAAAGTAACGTCGAATGATTTACAATTATGGAATGGATATTGGAACAATGATTTAGTCGATTTTTTTTTGTAGTTATTATGTACTAGTCTATGTTTATCTGCGAATGTTTGGCAGACGTTGCGGTTCGAACTCTCAACCTTCTAATTACGAGCCCATTTCTTTTCTGAAGACGATGATTAAAATCGCAACAAGTGAATGGCGTCAGGCGGAACAGCTTGTTTTTCTTATTTATGTTGACGACCAATCCTATATCATCTGCTGACATGACGTTTCACGTAAAATAACGTATCAAAATGTTCAATTACGGTAACTGACTGGTAACTACGATAACTATAGTATGATTGATTGTGTATAAAATAATATTTGTATTCAATCATCATATTATTTAAATGAAAAAACAACAACTCTATTTGTGTCTGGTTGATTTTGAAATTAGCAATCAAAAGTACTATTGAACATGATTTTTTACATATTTTTTAAGACATATATTAAAATAATGTTCTTACATATATTAATAAGTTTTAAAACGATAATTTATATACCCTTATGTATAATCTCAGCCTTTTATTATTTGTAGTTTTTTTTAATTCCGCTTCATCTATGTTTTCATATCTTCACGAAACCTTAATCCGAATAAACCATTTAAAAGAGCGCGATCATTCTGAAAAATATGCAAATACTTTGCAGATGTATATTATTCGGTTCTTTATCCGAATAAAGAATTTAAAAGTACCTTACAATTACCTTAAGTTCATCAATATCATGAAATTTTTAATATAGAAAAAAAAACAATGACACGAAAAATATGTACAACTTAGAAAGTCGAAATAGATTTAACTTTCTATAATACGTAGATGTAAATCTTTGTTTTTGAACTTTAAAAAAACTTAATATGTTTATAATTGTGTTCGATATCCGAAAAATATAACTTTTCTAACTAATTTTTTATATACTTTTCGGCAACTAAGAGCTTTAAAATTTCGAACGATTTGGAATTATAAAAAAAAATAAATGTGTTTGAAACGACAACAGAACACCAGACAAAAAAAATAGATAATATTTCGGAATAAGTATATCCTAATTCATGCAAAACCCACAAAATTAAGTTGTTTTCTTCGGAATTTAGACACAGACTTCTTATTAAATTATACGGATAAAACTTAAATATATCTAGAAATTTTAAAAATTAATATTTTGGAGTGATTCATAAACGCCTGCTAATATTGTTGTTGAAATATGAACTTGTAGAGGTCTCTTAAATTGCATTACCATTTTTATGTGTTTGCAAATTACAGGTGCATGAAATCTAAGTAAGGTATGTGGGCAATACGTGTCTAGCCCAACTTTTATGTGTGTCTATGTTATACCATTTGTGCGTATACGGTAATTGCTCGCTTTGAAAGTATCATTTTAAAGTTTGGCAAGTTTTTGATGGTTAAAGCTTTTAAAATTTAATAATGGGTTAGTGCTAAATTCTTCACAACTATTGAAACATAATTCTTAGAATACAAATATAAAAATTGTTGATGTTTGTCAGAAATAAAAAAAAGTATTCCTCAAGTTATTTGAATATATATTTGAACGTTATACGTCTTTGAAATCGAACGGAAGATGAACGCAGGTAACGGAAGTATGTAACAAAAACATGTCACACTAATACCGCTTAGTCTTTGAAACCGTAACACTTCGTACTCGTTGTATAGAAGAAGAAAGCCATTAATCGATCACGTGTCTGTCGCGTGCGCAGAAGGTGCCTTTGTGATGTGGGGAAGTGGGAAAAACGAGTCCAATATCTGGTATAATGTGGCTTCTTTAACCGCTCTAACTTCAGTTCTAATCTTCGAGCATGGATGCTTCATAGTAGAGAAAACATAATGTTATATTCTCGCTAACATTAAATTGAGGCCAACATGTATGGCCTCAGACACGTGGTTAATTACGTCATTCCTTTCATAAATTTTCACTGTTACACATTTCCCAATTCATCAGCCAATCGCGAGTATTTTTTAATTCATAATTTTCAAAAGAAGTCACGTGACTGAGGCCATTCGGTCTGTGATGTTGGTTTCACGATTATAACGTCATATTCACTCTGCTACAGTCCATTCATGCTCGAAGGTTCTAATCGAAGGATTTTGGCGAGTGTGTTCTTATATTGAAAAAAGAATAAAAAGCGACAAGTTTTACAATTCCATTTGACTAGCTGACAATTTAAATTATTTGTGAGAACATTGTGTAGAGTAGTAAAAGACGATTTCTTATGGATGTCACTGTGAAGCCAAAATATCATTTTCTCAAGCCCAATTGTAGAATTTTTTTTAGATACAGATTGAATAAGCAGTTCAAAAAGAACAAAATTGTATCAAGAATTCTAAATTTATTACAAGAGCGGAGAATTCTATGGATTACTGAATGCGCTTGAACATGACAAGAATTAACTACAAAATATTTGACACTGTTTATATGTTAATAACATTAATTTATATACTTGCTTTTAAAAAAAACTGTTAACAAGAGCTTGAACAGAAACATGAATTAGAAATAAAATAGAGACATTTTTAAATGGATTAAAAAATTGTCTATGGACAAAATTAAAAATAGAGTAAATACGGCAAAGATTTTTGAATAAAAAACTCACAAATTATATCAAATGTTCATTCTCGAAGATAACAAAAAAGTAGATTTTTCAAATGGTATTGTCTGAATCTGTTTAAAAATCATACAAAATATAATCGTTATAACGCACAAAAAAATTGATATTAAACTAGCAATATGGCCCGGCGTTGCTTGGGCGCAGTAAGAGCTGCTCGATTTTGTCTTGTTAGCGTAGCCATCGCATATCACTCTCTGTGCACTGTGAAAAATAAACTTTATCAAAATCGAGATTTACTAAATTACTTTGAGTATTTTTTGAGATACCTAAATCTATTTTTATGTTCACGACTTTACATGCTATTGCGACTACTATTTAAACTGATGTTTTTGTAAAATGTTTCTTTTTGTGAAATAAAAATTACTAAATACTTTTTAATTGCTTATTTTTTGTATAAAAGTTAACCGTTTAGTGACAATAAACCCATGCAGTAAACTTCACGTTCATTAGTTTTAATATTGGCGACGCAATAATATATCAAAGAAAAAATATTGCATTCTTCCAAATCGAAATACTTTATCGTATTTGGTGAAGTTTTTTTTTTGTGCCAATTGGTGACCGGATCTATATATCCGTCTTTCAACCTAATGTCATATGGGTCACTATTTACGGATAATATTTCTTATAAAAATTAACTATCAAATATTCATTTTTGAATTCCAATAACATGTTTTTGAGGTGAAAACAGTAGTTTTTGAGTTAAATCCGGACAAACAGACACACAGACAGTCAGTCCAAAAAAAAAAAAAAAAATGTGATTTTCGGAATCAGTGTATCCTAATTCGTGAAGAAAACTCACAATGAGGGGTTTTGTTCGATTCCACAGACAGACACTCCATTCTTATATATAAGTATTGATATAATGAAATTTGGAATTTACAGCAGAGACAGAACACAAATTAATGAACGTCTGAAATGTGGTTTTAAAACTAGGTCTATACTTTGTCCTATGCCTATGTCAATAATGCCCACTGAGCTATAATATAATATAACTATAAGCACTGGAACGAAGACTCCCATTGAGCGGCAATGTACTTTACGGTGCCGCGCGGGTGCTTACAATTCGGAAGAAAGGTTGAAAAAACATTCGTCCTGGCTATGCTGGAGTCACGCGTGATGTAATTGAAAAGTTTAAAACTGTTCTTGTCGGTGCTTTTTATCTTATTTTTTTTTGTTTGTAGGAAAGTAAGCAGGGAAAAACATTAAATGTGTAACATTTAACGTATTTTTGAAAACCAGCAATGCGTTTTATAAAACAACGCCAACCTACGCGAAAGGAATATCTATTTTACTTTCGTTTAAAAAGGTGCAAGTTTCTCTACCTTCGTTCAAAAAGGAGTAAACTAGTCGGCAACGCTTAGTCTTCGCTCCAGTGTTTCTAGTTATATTAATCTAGCTGAGTGGTGACGTCAATTTTAAGGACTATATTCTGTCCTCTTGTCTCAAAAGGGAGTAATGCGGTCGCGCATGCTTAGTCTTCACTCCAGTTATTATTTAGCTTAGTGGTCCTGATTAGCTACCAATTGAAAATTAATTATATTTTCTTGAAGAATAGATTTCTTTAGAGCCTACAATCTGAAAGCAATCGAAATCAAGAGGAAATCCTATATTATATATTAGTCGTTGCATGTCAGGAAAAATAATTTTCCATTTACAACCGTCAACAAAGGTTTCCAAGAAGTGAGGATCAAGTCTCAAGTATATGTTGTTGTTGAGCCAAACGTTGGCCCTTAAAAGTCGTAAGACTAAAACATTCGTCTGACGTGTATCCTAGTCAGCAAGGAACAGAAAATACATAAAAATGTATTAATATACTAGTATTTACAAATAAGGCGAGAAAACCCTTGAAGGTTCCCGAACATCATATTAAGTCGTAATTGTTATATTTATTCAGAGAGTGCATAGGCAACAGAAGTTCACAATCTTCTGTACAAAGTTGGCTTAAAAATCTTTTGGAGAAAAATTGCAAAAAGTGCTTCCCCCTTTTTATTTGTCTAAAATTTTTATATTAATAAAGATAGTATAAATTTGACTACATTGGTTTGTTTATGATTTTTTAATCTAGAAAAATCGTCTTCGACAAATAAGAAACAATCAGAATGCGATTCGTGACATTGAGACGATTCGTGGGAAAAAGCAAATTACTTTTCCTAAATGCATCGACAGATTACAGTTTTTGCAAGTCAATTTCAGTGGGATAAAATGTGCTTTGGACTAAAAAACATTTTAGTTTTATAGAAAATTTGGTGGAGTTTGCATTAATATAATTTTTTGAAATTTTGGGCAAAACAAGTTTTGAATATTTGCTCCTCAAATTCTATTGAGGTAAAAATTTCACTGGAGTTTCCTTCCATAGATGGCAGCACCAAACCGATTTTTTAATGGTTCATTTAGAACTTATATTATTTTATTTAAGGATGGATTTGGAACTTGTACTGCATCTTACAACTCCAAAATCTGTCATTTGTTTAGTTTATATTCTTTAAAATGTGTGTGTTAAATAACGCAGTCCACGTAGAAACGCACTGCCAGCTGGATTTGTTTGTAACTACTTTAAGGTTGCTACCTTAGTTTTACTCCGTGGTAGTGAACCTGCAAGGATAGTAAAGACTATATATAGAAGGTGCGCTCGTTTTTCGCTTTTTGAAAGTGGGCAAGGAAAGGCAACTAAATGACGTCATTTTAGCTCCGCCTTACTTTTGACATCATTTTAGCTCCGCCTTACTATCGGTTTTTGATCATTCTCATTGGCTGTGTGTTTCAAGCATTGCTACTTAGGTTCGATCCCGGTTGGGTTACAACTGGTGATTTAATTTTTAATTAGCAAAATAATGTAAATATCTGTAAATATTTGTGTTCAGGTAACTTCACTACTAATCCGTCCTTGTTTTGTTATGTCCCCGTATTTTACTTGATTGAAATTGTAACTTATTTAATATATCCAATACAAATGCATTGACCGGATAGTTCCGAACACTATTTACTCTTTCAAAATTCATGGACATGCTCTCGTGGCAGCTAATATTATTTTAATACGCTTAATTTATTAAGCAACTCTTTTACAATTTTTCCATACTAAATGCAATCCTTAAAATATAATTTAAACTCATAAAATGTAGTAAAAGTAACTAAATAAAGTTAGCTTATCACTTTTTAATAGTTCACAAAAAAACGAATAGATGGCAGCACCATCAATCAACGCGCACGCATCTAGTTCAGCCTTGCCATTGGTTCAAACGAGAGCATTAGATACGCCCACAGAAGGCAAAGTAGGCGTCACTATGACGTCAAATAGTTGCTCTCTCCGCCTTCCGTCAGGCAGCGCGAGTACGAGCACACCTTATATATATATGGTCTTCACTATCCTTGGTGAACCTGTGATTGAAGAGTTGCCAGATTCTCTACTAAAATACTATAAGTCGTATTAAATATCCAATAATATATACCGGCGTGTATTCGCGACTGGTAAACGTTTAATATGATCGGGTTCCGATGTTCTGCCGCTAGGTGGCAAAACAGTGGATGCGCTTTTGTCAATGGGATATTAGATAAGTAGTTTTTTAATCAATATGTGTTTTGTTAGTTTATAATTAATGTATTTAAACTAATTTGTTATTTATTACGTGTACTGTTTGTTTACATTTGAATATGAGTGTTTTAAGGCTATTGAAAGAGATAAAAAATGGGAAGGGATGCTTATAGATTGAATGTGACGATTGCATGATGTTGTGTATGACAAATGATTATGGAAAGACTGATGCACAGTTGGAAAGTGGGATTGAGTTTGTTTGTGTAGCTGTATAAAATTGAAGGAGTTGGAGAAAAAATTGAGAGATTGTGAAAGTTGGTTAAATGCAAAAATTGAAGGTAAGGTAGAATGTGAAAGCTCAGAAGTCGATCGAAGGGATGCATGCGCAGAGTGTCCTGCTTGGAGGAACACCCCAATGGAAGATGTCCTCGATCGGAGGGACACCCCAGTAGAAAATATAGTGGAGTATGACACTATGGGAGATGTATTGGGAGACTCCATGGTAAGGCATGTTGGTAATGAAGTGCGTAGAATCAAACGAAATATGATGAGGTGCTGTCTGCCTGGAACAAAAGTGAAAGACGTAACAAAAGAGGTTCGGCGGGGGGCAGTGAGAGAGAGCGAGAAAACGGTATTATGGGTGGGAACCAACAACGTGGTTATTTTCTATGTGGTTTTCTAAGGACTGTAAGAGAGCTCTTAAGAGCAAACAGAAAGTTTATAAGAATTTTAAGCGGACAGGTATGGTATCTGATCAGGTTATTTACGAAAAGTCTAGACGGGATTTCAAATGTATCGGTAGGGAACGGAAAAAGTCATTGGAGGAAAAGCTAGCTAGGGATATTAATAAAAATCCAAAGGAATTTTTTGAGTATGCCAATGGTAATAATAAGGTAAACACCTACCTGGATCCATTATAAGATAATCAGGGTAATTTTGTTCAAGATGATGAAGAAATGGCAAATATTTTGAAAGAGTTTTTTATAGATGTTTTCAACAGAGATTTCAACGGAGGTCACTTAACCATGGGAGATAACTTATGCCAGGAAATACAGGAATGCACATTTTCTAGGGAGAATATTGTTCATTGTTTGAAGTATATTAAACCTTTTAAGGCTCCTGGGCCAGATGATATTTATCCAAATGTTCTGGTTGAATGTGCAAAGGAGTTGGGGGATGTTTTGATGATAATATTTAATTCTTCATACTGTTATGGTAGAATACCGTTAGACTGGAAGTTAGCAAATATTACTCCACTTTTTAAAAAGGGCTTAAAATGTGAAGCAGGGAATTATCGACCAGTTAGCTTGACTTCCGTCATTTGTAAGATATTTGAAACTTTATTAAAAAATCATGTAATGAACTTTCTAGAGACAGGGGGATTGCTCTCAAGTATACAGTATGGGTTTAGAAAGAGTAAATCTTGTGTTACAAATCTATTACAATTTTATGATGGAGTTACTAAAGATTTGGATGGTGGAAACAGTGTGGATATAGTTTATATCGATTTTCAGAAAGCTTTTGACAAGGTTCCGCATGAAGCTCTGCTGTATAAGTTAGATAGTTTTGGGATTCGGGGCAATATTCTTGAATGGATTAGAAACTGGCTAACAGGTAGAAAGCAAAGAGTACAAATTAAGGTAAAATACTCTCGATGGGTAGAAGTCAAAAGCGGAGTTCCACAGGGTTCTGTATTGGGGCCATTGTTGTTCATTATTTTTATTGATGATATTAGTAAGAACGTTGCAAGTAGAGTTATCATCTTTGCGGACGACTTAAAAATCATGGGCACCGTAAATATCATAGAACAGGTAGAGCAATTGCAGGTCGATTTAACTAAAATTTCAGAATGGGCTGTTTGTTGGGGTATGTAATTTAATATTAAAAAATGTAAGGCACTTGGGACTTAAAAATGGAAAGGCTTCTTATTATTTGCAAAGTTCTGAGATTAGTGCCAGTGACATTGTTAGTGATCTTGGCGTTTCAGTAAGTAGGGATTTTAAATGGGGACACCATTGTGGGACAGCCAGTAAGAAGGCGAATAGAATGCTGGGATTTATTAAAAGAAATGTATCATCTAAATCTAAGGACGTAATTTTACCACTATATAGGAGTTTGGTTAGGCCCCATCTAAAGTATGCAGTACAATTCTGGTCACCTTATCTCAAAAAGGATATTGATTTATTAGAACGGGCTTAACATAGAGCTACAAAAATGATTCAGGGTACTTCAGGAATGAATTATGAAGAAAGGCTTATAACTCTAAATATGTATACACTCGAGGAGAGAAGGATTAGAGGGCATCTTATTCAGTTATTCAAATTTATCAAATTGGGTGATGTGGCGGGATTGGAATTTAATATTGCAAATGTAACTAGAGGTCATGGATTCAAGTTATACAAGTCACAGCTTAATCGGGATGTTAGAAAGCATTATTTTTTTTATTGGGGAAATTGACAAATGGAATGGTTTGACTGAGTATGTTGTTAATTCTTCAGGGGTGGGTGGTTTTAAAAACCATTGGATCGGCATTGGGGAATCGTGAGGATGATGGATTGACAGGACCAACCTTGCTGAGCCTAAAGCCTGTAGTTGGTCGACATTATTTGTATTTATTTGTATTTGTATTATTGAGGTTGCATAGGGTGTCAGTTCAGGTGTTGTTATCGTCATCTGACCATGGTTAAAAAATACTAGGTTTGTCCTTCGAGATAGACCGTTTTTTTAATTTATCGGTACTGCGTCAGCAAACACACACACACACACACACACACACACACACACACACACACACACACACACACACACACACACACACACACACACACACACACACACACACACACACACACACACACACACACACACACACACACACACACACACACACACACACACACACACACACACACACACACACACACACACACACACACACACACACACACACACACACACACACACACACACACACACACACACACACACACACACACACACACACACACACACACACACACACACACACACACACACACACACACACACACACACACACACACACACACACACACACACACACACACACACACACACACACACACACACACACACACACACACACACACACACACACACACACACACACACACACACACACACACACACACACACACACACACACACACACACACACACACACACACACACACACACACACACACACACACACACACACACACACACACACACACACACACACACACACACACACACACACACACACACACACACACACACACACACACACACACACACACACACACACACACACACACACACACACACACACACACACACACACACACACACACACACACACACACACACACACACACACACACACACACACACACACACACACACACACACACACACACACACACACACACACACACACACACACACACACACACACACACACACACACACACACACACACACACACACACACACACACACACACACACACACACACACACACACACACACACACACACACACACACACACACACACACACACACACACACACACACACACACACACACACACACACACACACACACACACACACACACACACACACACACACACACACACACACACACACACACACACACACACACACACACACACACACACACACACACACACACACACACACACACACACACACACACACACACACACACACACACACACACACACACACACACACACACACACACACACACACACACACACACACACACACACACACACACACACACACACACACACACACACACACACACACACACACACACACACACACACACACACACACACACACACACACACACACACACACACACACACACACACACACACACACACACACACACACACACACACACACACACACACACACACACACACACACACACACACACACACACACACACACACACACACACACACACACACACACACACACACACACACACACACACACACACACACACACACACACACACACACACACACACACACACACACACACACACACACACACACACACACACACACACACACACACACACACACACACACACACACACACACACACACACACACACACACACACACACACACACACACACACACACACACACACACACACACACACACACACACACACACACACACACACACACACACACACACACACACACACACACACACACACACACACACACACACACACACACACACACACACACACACACACACACACACACACACACACACACACACACACACACACACACACACACACACACACACACACACACACACACACACACACACACACACACACACACACACACACACACACACACACACACACACACACACACACACACACACACACACACACACACACACACACACACACACACACACACACACACACACACACACACACACACACACACACACACACACACACACACACACACACACACACACACACACACACACACACACACACACACACACACACACACACACACACACACACACACACACACACACACACACACACACACACACACACACACACACACACACACACACACACACACACACACACACACACACACACACACACACACACACACACACACACACACACACACACACACACACACACACACACACACACACACACACACACACACACACACACACACACACACACACACACACACACACACACACACACACACACACACACACACACACACACACACACACACACACACACACACACACACACACACACACACACACACACACACACACACACACACACACACACACACATTGGGGGAAAGCAGAACCTATTTTATTGTTGTCGATGGCGTCTTATTTTAATTGAGTCCGTGCAATTTGCATGTGCGTTTGTGTAAATAAAACAAGCTGGAATCCCCCCCCTAGCCGTAGACTTTTAACATTAATTGACTAACCAAATTCATGGACTTAAAGTTGCGCAGTTTTCTGTAATTCATACACACCTGCTAATTTTATTGTTGAAATGTGCCTTAAATATATTAAATCGCATTAACATTTCCACATATTATAAATTTGCAGGTGAATAAAATGTAGTAAAGATGACAGATTTATATGTTGTCAATGTGCGTCTAGCCAACTTAATCATATGTCTGCAGCATTTTTATATCGCCGCGCCGAAAAGGTAGTAACTTGTTTGAAGAAACGCATTTTTAATTTTAGGAAGTGTCTGATACCATAAAAGCTAAACAAATTTAATAATTGGAATGCGCCAAATGAAAAAAAAGAACATATATTATTCTTAACATGTGTATTGACACATCAATGGGCTAAACTGAACATAAGTATTTTTTTTCGCCTGTCAATCATAACGTAGTATTAGTTAAGTAATATGAATATATATTTACAAAATAATAATGGTTTAATTTTTTTAAATTAAATAATTTTTTTAAATTTTATATTACATGCTTCAAATATACCAAGGTTTTTACTCTAAATCCTCATTTTCTCAAAACGCGCAAAGCTATAGTATCCCACAATGTACCAACACTTTCACACAATAAAATTAAGTATAAGACTACTAAAAATAATATTTGAGTCATCAGTTAGATTTCGAACTAATTTAATTAATTTATATATTTAACGAACTAATATTATCTTAACTTTTTTATAATATTATCTTAATGTTGTTTTGTCTGTCAGTCATAAGGTAGTATTAGTCAAGTAATACGAATAGATATTTACAAAATAATAAGGTTTTAATGTACAGTCACGCTTGGTAAAACTTTCCTTAATTTTTTTAAAAATATCACCAAAGAATTGTTTAGTGGTCAGTACTAAGTCATCTCCGACGATGAAAATAATGGGTTTCCAGCAAATATCTCCTTGTTCGTTGTGATTGTGTGTTTTCTTTTCATCTAATACATTTTACAGCAGAAGGGTAAAAATATATTCCCATAATGAGTCGGGAGTACCCGTCACCCTAATGGGAGAGTTTCACGACGAGAAGAAGAAGACCGCTGTTCCATCCGAACATGGAGAAAAATCCGCAACGTCGAAGAAGTTCCGTAGGGTTAGAACTTCAGTTCTTCACTTCAGTTCCTGTAATATAATTTTAAGTTTTTGTCATTAAATAATACCGCAATATAGAAATATTTACTTCATACACTGAGATAGATTGTAATCGTCTTTTTCAAAGCATTTTTTGTGTTGAAATAAGAGTATTTTTCCCATATCTCGTTGTAATTCTATTTATAAGCAACTTATATACAGATATAATATAAGTACAGACAACTCTCGTTATCTCGAACTCGAAGGGAAGTGTATAAAAATTCGAGATATCGAAAATTCGAGTTATCGAAAATCCTATAAAAAAGCTGTTTTGATAAAAATAAATACTAGTATACTTACACGACTTTATTTAACATATCTATTTAAAATAGTTTGGTGAGTATTTCTTTTTTTTTTCGAAATTAATTATATTTTCCAAATGCACGATTGCTTGAAATGTCTCTGATGTTTTCATTTCCGGCCTCGATTCAATGAATGCATGCATAGTTTTTATATAAGATAGAGCTTCTTACAAAGTTATCTTTGGAGGAGGTTAGCATTCTTCATTGTCATTCTTCTTCTGAGAGCGATCTCTCATCAAATGCTGCTATAGTGAGTACATTGCCTAAACAAAAATGAGAAGGGGTCGAGTGTCGTCTTCATATTTTGAGTGAGTTGCTTTCTAGACGGTCGGTAATGTTCCAAGAAAGTGACTCGCACTTTACCGAAAACGCCAGCTGGCTTGAGGGGTGAGGCACAGGTAGAAATCCATTGTACGTATACCCTTTCAATAACGCACAATAAGAAAGAGAACTGATAAAGAAGAACGTGGCAATTACATATATGCTAAAGGTTCTTCAAAATCCGTAGTTTTGAGAGGAAAACAAAATTTTGAGTTGTGAGGAAACTTCGAGTTGTCGAAAATAACGACGAAAAACTTCGAATTAAAGAGATAAAATTACATTAAATAAGTAATGAAGGTGCAGGGAAATCGATTTTTTTCGAGATATCGAAAAAATCGAGTTATCGAAGTTCGAGTTATCGAGAGTCTACTGTATTTCTGTATTTAAATGTATTTATATATAAAATAAAAATATTACTTATTTGTCAAAAACAAATATTATAAACAAACTTTCTCATAATTGCAAGCGTAGCGACTAATTAAACAAAAGAATAGTTGTCTTCTGCTGTGTAGGGAAGAAATAGATACTAGTAAGTTTCCATCACGTGAAACTCACGCAATGTCTTTATTTAGTTACTTAGTTTTAGCTTGAGCCAAATAATTTTTTTTTTTAATTTTCTGCTCGCTCTCATTATTTCTATGAATACCTTGTCACTTTGCAGTTCTTATAAAATGATATAGTAAAACAAAGTTTAGGCATGCAACATATGCTTTAAAATACTTATATGTTAAATGAGTTAAACGTTACGTCATTATAATATTCTAATGACAAAATTGTTTCGGAAATTTTCATGTCAGATTTTAAATCCAGTGTCAATGCTTGATGTTTCTAGATAAATATTTTGAACTAGCTGTGTGGTCCCGCGTTTCTGAGAACCCGTTGAGGCATATAGATTAAAAAATAGAGTTTCCTCCGTCGGGTTTTGAACCCTCGACCATTCCTCTAATATAATTAGCGGAAATATAATTGTTGCACCTTAGACTTCATAAAATATCAATGAAGAAAAATCAAAAAAAAAATTATACATAAAAAAATATTTCTACTATTTAATTAAAAATAGTCTTTTAAATGCAATTTTGGGAAAAAATAAATGCACGTATGATCAGTATTAATAGTTTATACATAATTAATATAAAAATATAAATTCAATTTGACGAAAATTAAATAAAGAAACATTTATTTTCTAGGATAAACAAAATATGTTAAAGAAAGGCAATAAAAATAAAGAACATTTATCTGAAATAATTTTGAATGTTACAAAAATATTAGGAAAACAGAAAAAAAAACTACAGAAATGAAACATAGATGGCGCCCTGTAAACCTTTGCTACGGCGCAATAGATAGATTGTCCGTCTGTCTGCGCCGCAAAGGGTTTTTGTCCGTCTTGTCTATAGTGACTAAAAGAGGTAGTGTGTCAACCGAAGGCAAAAACTGGTTCCTCTTTTAGTCACTATAGTCTTGTCTGTACCGCAAAGGTTTTTGTACAACTATCAATGGCACGCAAAACTTTCGCGTGCCACAGACAGACGGACAGACAGCCAAACATACATACTCTTTGTTTTATTGTTGTAGATTTTATAGTGCTTTTTTTCGCGAAATAGATTACGAAAGATTTCGAAGTTGAATATTATTAGTTAGAGTTTAGACAACTTATTTTTAAGAAGAGTTCATTAAAAATAAACTGTGCCGAAGAGATTTAGCTAGTAAATCTGAGAAAGTGAAACAGAACTCTTCATATAGAAAATTGACGTTGACAAAGTAATAAGTTTGAGTTAACTCTTCTAACCTTCAAATGTATCCTTAATATAATCCAAGACTTGAACCATATTAGTAGTGTAATTTGACGGGTTCTGAGCCGCGGTGCTGTGAGGAGTTATGAGGATTTTGGCGGTGCTGTGAGGAGTTATGAGGATTTTGGCGGTGCTGTGAGGAGTTATGAGGATTTTGGCGGTGCTGTGAGGAGTTATGAGGATTTTGGCGGTGCTGTGAGGAGTAAATGAGGATTTTTGGCGGTGCTCTGTGGATTTTGGCGGTGCTCTGTGGATTTTGGTGGTGATCTGTGAGGATCAGGGCGGATCTCGACTGTCAAGCCGAGGGGGCGTGGCCTAATGGAGATGACCTCAATCAATCAGGTGTCAGTAAGTGACGTCACATGCAGGGGACATGGGAACAGGTGCTGATGACTCATCGCCGCCGATGGGCATGTCACACCGTGTCTCAACGTGTATGTACAGGAACGGACCAATCAGCGTCTTGTTTGAGGATGACCTCATGAACAACCAATCAGGTGTCAGTAAGTGACGTCACATGCAGGGGACATGGGAACAGGTGTCGATGACTCATCGCAGCGCTGCCGATGGGCATGTCACACCGTGTCTCAACGTGTATGTACGGGAACGGACCAATCAGGTTCTTGTGTGAGGATGACCTCATGAACAACCAATCAGGTGTCAGTAAATGACGTCACACGCAGGTGGGGGAAGGTTTTACTAGTTCTGCTTGTAACCGCAAGACAACGCTGCATGTAGGGGAACGGACCAATCATATGCTTGTTTAAGAATGACATCATGAAGAACCAATCAGGTGTCAGTAAGTGATGTCTATGGAGTGTCATGTGACATGAAAGTTGCTTTTTTGTTATTTTGCGTTTTTATTTGGGTATTGGTGGAAATTTGCGACGCACAGCATCTACACATTTTTAATTATAAGCTGTGGGTTGTGACATCATAGGTATAATGTTAGGAATGGTTGGTTGTTGAAAAAACTGTGAGCTGTGAAAGTAATGTGAAAAAACTGTGAAAGTAAATAAAATATGATAGAATTAAACTAATATTCTTATTTTAATATTTATTATATTTTAATATTTATTTATATTTTGATATTTATATGTATTTTATTATTTATATTTTTACATTTATTTTTAATATTTAATTATATTTTAACTTCTATATTTTATTATTCATTTATATTTTAACTTCTATATTTTATTATTCATTTATATTTTATATATATTTTAATATTTATATATATTTTATTGTTGATATATTTCATACATATTTTAATATTTATTTATATTTTATTACTCATTTATATTTTACATATATTTTATTTACGTATACATCTGTGCCAAAAAAATTAACTCAGTGAGAGCAATTACGTCCCACTAGAGCTGCACAATGAACTTATGTTAAAGGGAATGACAGTAGTGTATATATTTTAACTATGGTTAGTACAAAAGAAAAGAATTTTGCAAGAATGGTTTTAGAAAAATATATTTTATGTGACCAACTCCAGCATATAATTTCGCAATATAACTCTATGAGGAATCATCCTATGGGGGTAAATAACATACCATCGTGTACAGGAAGGTAGACCAGATTAATAAGTAAAGCTTTTTTTACCTTTTGACATGTGTACTAAGGGTATAAAAAATGACAGTCTGGGGTTCTATGAAAATAATGTTTATAACAATATACGTTTAAATTACAATTTATACAACGGAAATCAGTCTCAGTGGATGAAAAAAAAGTAATTAATATGAAAGCTGATACTTTGAAAAAGAACCTTGGGAACCAAAACCTTGTATTACGGTTAATTAAACTTTTTATAAAAGTAATGTGTTCTTTAAATGTTTTTCACATCATACGTAAAATTATTATTTTAAGAGGGAAAATATCATATCGTTATGACTAGAAGGAGGGATCTCACCTTGATCACAATTGGATGCATTAGAATTGCTTACTGTTTAGGAATATGATGTAAAAGTTACTCTATCGCACTGTTTGTTGTGCTGGGCTTGATAAGAGCAGATTTGGGGTTGGTATGTAAGATAATGGATCTATTACTTGTTCTAATACGTGTTGAATAAGGGAATTTGTCTTAGATGTTGCTGTTTTAGGGGTGTTTTATAATTGGTTGTTTGATTGAACGCCACAGTGCAGCTATACAAAGGGGTTTATTTATACGCTTGGTACAAGTACACATTTTTTCTTATGTCATAAAATTACACTATAACAAAACGCATAGGTGGATGGTAGAAATGAAGTAGCACCATACAAGGGGAATTATTAGGGCTGGCTGATTAAATTTTCAAAGACTAAGAGGCAACAAGTTCCCATATGAGTACAATTGAGGGTGAATGTGTAGAATTTGGCGACATCAAGTATCCACAAGGGGACAATTTGAGAGGTGTATTCGTAAAATTGGCGACATAAAGTACCCATAGGGAGACGTTTGTAGGCGTATACATAAAATTGGGGTGAAAGCGGGGTTTGTAGTTGTACATTAGACAAGAATAAATGTAAAATGAAAAAGTTTAAGTTTGAAATAAATTATAAAAAGAATAAATGTTAAAAAAAAAAGTTAAAATACAATTTAAAAAGCAAAATGTAAAAAAAAAAAAAAAAGTTTAAAAAGAAAAATGTAAAAATAAAAAAAAGTTTAAGTGTGAATTAAAAACTAAAAGGTTAAGTAAGAAAAAAAAATAACTAAAAGTGAAAAAAAAAATTTTAAAGTGAAAAAAAATATATATATATTTATATAAAAAATATTTGAAAAAAGTTTAAGTGTGAAATAAATTATAAAACTAATAAATGTAAAATAAAAAGTTTACGTGTGAAATAGATTATAAAAAGTATAAATGTAAAAAAATAAATAAAAAGTTTAAGTGAAAAATATAATGTAAAGATAAAAAAGTTAAAAAACAGTAACTGTAAAATAAAAAAAAAGTTTGTATAAAATGAACTTTTAAAAGAAAAATGAAAAAAAAAAGTAAAAACAATATATATAAAAAAAGTTTTAAGTGTAAAAATAAAATTAAAAAAAAAAAAATTTAAAAAAAAAAAGACAAATGTAAAAAAGAAAAACGTAAAAAAAAATTTACAAACGAAAAATATGAAAAAAAAAAAGAAACGTTAAAAGAAAATTGCTAAATGTAAAAAAGAAATGTGTTAAATGTAAAAGATTAACCATCATAAGTTTTTTACCCGAATCGACCCAAAGCCATATGGTGTTACGGAACGTACTAGCCCCATATAGGCACAGATGCCCGTGGTGAGTTCTGTGAATGGTCTACCCACTAATCAAACGACAAGTACCACAATTACATTAAATAATTAGCAACAAAAAAAGCAGGAAATACTACTATAGATATAAAAAATATTAACAAAGTATCGAAAATAGAACCAAAGGTAACTAATAAATCTGTATAGAATGAGTGTCTATAAATGTATAAGAGAAACCAATGTATATATTTCTACTAAAATGTTGACACATATACTAAATTTTTAACAAATTAAGTCAAATATTTGCGAAATAGAGAAAATAATACATACTTTTTAAAATTGTATCAAATAGTCTATGAATGGATAAAAAAAAATATCATGACATGTATTAAAAAAAAAATTAAAATAATGGACTTACGTGTAACACATTAAGTTAAGAAATTTATACTTATCAAAGAAAGTAACGTAAGTCATATAAAAAAAAACCTGTAGTTAAGTACAATTGTTAATTGAATATGCTACAAAATATTGTCAAATTACACCATTTTTAGTGATAGGACAAGCAAACTTGTTAAAATGTCATATAATTATCAAAAATATTATACAAAGTACGAATTTAAAAAAAAAAAAAGTAAATGCAAAAAGAAAAAAAAGTTTAAGTGTAAAATAAAATGTAAAAAAAATAAATGTAAAAAATAAAAAAAGTTTAATAAAAAAAAAGTTAAAAAATAATAAAAAAAAAAATTTAAGTGTAAAATACAATTTAAAAAAAAATGTAAAAAGAAAAAAGTTTAATAAAAATTACATGTAAAAAGAAAAAAGTAAAAAAAAAAAATAAAAGAAAAAAAGTTAAAAAAGAAAAGAAAAAAGTTTAAAAAGAAAAAAAAAAAGTTTAAAAAGAAAAAAAAAAGTTTAAAAAGAAAAAAAAAATTAAAAAAGAAAAAAAAATTAAAAAAGAAAAAAAAAATTAAAAAAGAAAAAAAAAATTTAAAAAAAAGAAAAAAAGTTTTAAAAAAAAAAGTTAAAAAAGAAAAAAAAAAGAAAAAAAAAGTTAAAAAGAAATAGTTAAAGTGTAAAATACAATTTAAAAAAAAAATGAAAACATAAAAATTTTTAAAAAAAATGTAAGTGTAAAATTACATTTTAAAAGAAAATGTGAAAATAGAAAAAAAAGTAAAAAGAAAATTGCTAAAAGTAAAAAAAAATAAAGGTGTAAAATGTTAAATAAAAAGACCTTAAGTGTAAAAAATAGAAGAAAAAAGTTTAAGTGTAAAATATTACTCATCATAAGCTTTTTACTCGTATCCACCCAAAGTTATATGGCGTTACGGAGCGTACTAGCCCCATATAGGCGCAGATTCCTTGGTGAGTTCTGTGAATGGTCTACCCACTAATCAAACGATAAGTACAATAATTATATTAAAATATTAGCAAAAAAAAAAGCAGAAAATACTAATATAGATATAAAAAATATTATCAAAGTATAGAAAATAGAACCAAGAATAACTAATAAATCTGTATACAATGGGTGTCTATAAATGTATAAGAGAAACCAATGTTTATATCTCTACTAAAATGTTGACACATATACTAAATGTTTAATAAATTAACTCATATATTTGCGAAATAGAAAAAATGGTACATACTTTTTAAAATTGTATCAAATAGTCTATGAATGGATAAAAAAAAATTGTATATATAATTTTTAATTGTATCTATAAATGGATAAAAAAAATCATGACATGTATTAAAATAATGGACTTACGCGTGACAGTTTAAGTTAAAAAATTTATATTTACCAAAGAAATTAACATAAGTTATTATAAAAAAAAAACTGTAATTAAGTATAATTGTTAATTGAATATGCTACAAAATATTGCCAAGTTATTCCATGGTAGTGATTTAACAACCAAACACTTTGTCTTTAAAGATTACGATAACGCAGTTTTAGAAACTAACATAGGGGCAAATGTGTATAATTATCATAAAATACTTCACATTACTGTTAAAATGTCATATAATTATCAAATATATTATACAAAGTAAGAAAAATATTACTTAATATGTTAAAATATTACCAATAGTACATGCCCAACAGATCAAAATGACCTTCAGCACCCTACGACACATGAAAACTTACGGAGATTAACAGCAATCTTGCCTCAAAAAATAAAACCAATAGTGTGCTGCTAAGGATAAAATGTCAAGTACACACCCAGTGTAGGAGATGTATACAAATAATATTGTTGAATTATTAACAAAGTGATTTCATTAATACTAAAATAAGGTCTTTGTTACAATAATATATATATATGTGGAAATTAAGTTCTTATTAGTGAAATTTATGTAATATTTTTAGACTGCTTTGTTCAATTTATAATATGTAGGTAGAATTTTTACATAAAAAACCCCTTTGTGTTTATCAAAAATATTTCACAAATTAAGAAGAAGAATACCTAAGGAAGGTCTTTGCACATGATTATAGTACAAAACCATGTGGATTTACATCAATTTTACCAGGAACAAGGGGGTCAGTATACGGCTATGAGTCAAATAGTCAATTTTTCACCACATTCAGGCATTTGTGTTATTAATGCCTGAATGTGGTTTTAAAATTGACTATTTGACTCATAGCCGTATACTGACCCCCTTGTTCCTGGTAAAATTGATGTAAATCCACATGGTTTTGTACTATAATCATGTGCAAAGACCTTCCTTAGGTATTCTTCTTCTTAATTTGTGAAATATTTTTGATAAACACAAAGGGGTTTTTTATGTAAAAATTCTACCTACATATTATAAATTGAACAAAGCAGTCTAAAAATATTACATAAATTTCACTAATAAGAACTTAATTTCCATATATATATATATTATTGTAACAAAGACCTTATTTTAGTATTAATGAAATCACTTTGTTAATAATTCAACAATATTATTTGTATACATCTCCTACACTGGGTGTGTACTTGACATTTATCCTTAGCAGCACACTATTGGTTTTATTTTTTGAGGCAAGATTGCTGTTAATCTCCGTAAGTTTTCATGTGTCGTAGGGTGCTGAAGGTCATTTTGATCTGTTGGGCATGTACTATTGGTAATATTTTAACATATTAAGTAATATTTTTCTTACTTTGTATAATATATTTGATAATTATATGACATTTTAACAGTAATGTGAAGTATTTTATGATAATTATACACATTTGCCCCTATGTTAGTTTCTAAAACTGCGTTATCGTAATCTTTAAAGACAAAGTGTTTGGTTGTTAAATCACTACCATGGAATAACTTGGCAATATTTTGTAGCATATTCAATTAACAATTATACTTAATTACAGTTTTTTTTTTATAATAACTTATGTTAATTTCTTTGGTAAATATAAATTTTTTAACTTAAACTGTCACGCGTAAGTCCATTATTTTAATACATGTCATGATTTTTTTTTATCCATTTATAGATACAATTAAAAATTATATATACAATTTTTTTTTTATCCATTCATAGACTATTTGATACAATTTTAAAAAGTATGTACCATTTTTTCTTTTTCGCAAATATATGAGTTAATTTATTAAACATTTAGTATATGTGTCAACATTTTAGTAGAGATATAAACATTGGTTTCTCTTATACATTTATAGACACCCATTGTATACAGATTTATTAGTTATTCTTGGTTCTATTTTCTATACTTTGATAATATTTTTTATATCTATATTAGTATTTTCTGCTTTTTTTTTTTGCTAATATTTTAATATAATTATTGTACTTATCGTTTGATTAGTGGGTAGACCATTCACAGAACTCACCAAGGAATCTGCGCCTATATGGGGCTAGTACGCTCCGTAACGCCATATAACTTTGGGTGGATACGAGTAAAAAGCTTATGATGAGTAATATTTTACACTTAAACTTTTTTCTTCTATTTTTTACACTTAAGGTCTTTTTATTTAACATTTTACACCTTTATTTTTTTTTACTTTTAGCAATTTTCTTTTTACTTTTTTTTCTATTTTCACATTTTCTTTTAAAATGTAATTTTACACTTACATTTTTTTTAAAAATTTTTATGTTTTCATTTTTTTTTTAAATTGTATTTTACACTTTAACTATTTCTTTTTAACTTTTTTTTTCTTTTTTAACTTTTTTTTTAAAAACTTTTTTTCTTTTTTTTAAATTTTTTTTTTCTTTTTTAATTTTTTTTTTCTTTTTTAATTTTTTTTTCTTTTTTAATTTTTTTTTTCTTTTTAAACTTTTTTTTTTCTTTTTAAACTTTTTTTTTTCTTTTTAAACTTTTTTCTTTTCTTTTTTAACTTTTTTTCTTTTATTTTTTTTTTTTACTTTTTTCTTTTTACATGTAATTTTTATTAAACTTTTTTCTTTTTACATTTTTTTTTAAATTGTATTTTACACTTAAATTTTTTTTTTTATTATTTTTTAACTTTTTTTTTATTAAACTTTTTTTATTTTTTACATTTATTTTTTTTACATTTTATTTTACACTTAAACTTTTTTTTCTTTTTGCATTTACTTTTTTTTTTTAAATTCGTACTTTGTATAATATTTTTGATAATTATATGACATTTTAACAAGTTTGCTTGTCCTATCACTAAAAATGGTGTAATTTGACAATATTTTGTAGCATATTCAATTAACAATTGTACTTAACTACAGGTTTTTTTTTTATATGACTTACGTTACTTTCTTTGATAAGTATAAATTTCTTAACTTAATGTGTTACACGTAAGTCCATTATTTTAATTTTTTTTTTAATACATGTCATGATATTTTTTTTTATCCATTCATAGACTATTTGATACAATTTTAAAAAGTATGTATTATTTTCTCTATTTCGCAAATATTTGACTTAATTTGTTAAAAATTTAGTATATGTGTCAACATTTTAGTAGAAATATATACATTGGTTTCTCTTATACATTTATAGACACTCATTCTATACAGATTTATTAGTTACCTTTGGTTCTATTTTCGATACTTTGTTAATATTTTTTATATCTATAGTAGTATTTCCTGCTTTTTTTGTTGCTAATTATTTAATGTAATTGTGGTACTTGTCGTTTGATTAGTGGGTAGACCATTCACAGAACTCACCACGGGCATCTGTGCCTATATGGGGCTAGTACGTTCCGTAACACCATATGGCTTTGGGTCGATTCGGGTAAAAAACTTATGATGGTTAATCTTTTACATTTAACACATTTCTTTTTTACATTTAGCAATTTTCTTTTAACGTTTCTTTTTTTTTTCATATTTTTCGTCTGTAAATTTTTTTTTACGTTTTTCTTTTTTACATTTGTCTTTTTTTTGTTTTAATTTTTTTTTTTTTAAATTTTATTTTTACACTTAAAACTTTTTTTATATATATTGTTTTTACTTTTTTTTTCATTTTTCTTTTAAAAGTTCATTTTATACAAACTTTTTTTTTATTTTACAGTTACTGTTTTTTAACTTTTTTATCTTTACATTATATTTTTCACTTAAACTTTTTATTTATTTTTTTACATTTATACTTTTTATAATCTATTTCACACGTAAACTTTTTATTTTACATTTATTAGTTTTATAATTTATTTCACACTTAAACTTTTTTCAAATATTTTTTATATAAATATATATATATTTTTTTTCACTTTAAATTTTTTTTTTTCACTTTTAGTTATTTTTTTTTCTTACTTAACCTTTTAGTTTTTAATTCACACTTAAACTTTTTTTTATTTTTACATTTTTCTTTTTAAACTTTTTTTTTTTTTTTTAAATTTTGCTTTTTAAATTGTATTTTAACTTTTTTTTTTAACATTTATTCTTTTTATAATTTATTTCAAACTTAAACTTTTTCATATGACTTACGTTACTTTCTTTGATAAGTATAAATTTCTTAACTTAATGTGTTACACGTAAGTCCATTATTTTAATTTTTTTTTTAATACATGTCATGATATTTTTTTTTATCCATTCATAGACTATTTGATACAATTTTAAAAAGTATGTATTATTTTCTCTATTTCGCAAATATTTGACTTAATTTGTTAAAAATTTAGTATATGTGTCAACATTTTAGTAGAAATATATACATTGGTTTCTCTTATACATTTATAGACACTCATTCTATACAGATTTATTAGTTACCTTTGGTTCTATTTTCGATACTTTGTTAATATTTTTTATATCTATAGTAGTATTTCCTGCTTTTTTTGTTGCTAATTATTTAATGTAATTGTGGTACTTGTCGTTTGATTAGTGGGTAGACCATTCACAGAACTCACCACGGGCATCTGTGCCTATATGGGGCTAGTACGTTCCGTAACACCATATGGCTTTGGGTCGATTCGGGTAAAAAACTTATGATGGTTAATCTTTTACATTTAACACATTTCTTTTTTACATTTAGCAATTTTCTTTTAACGTTTCTTTTTTTTTTCATATTTTTCGTTTGTAAATTTTTTTTTACGTTTTTCTTTTTTACATTTGTCTTTTTTTTTTTTTTAATTTTTTTTTTTTAATTTTATTTTTACACTTAAAACTTTTTTTATATATATTGTTTTTACTTTTTTTTTTCATTTTTCTTTTAAAAGTTCATTTTATACAAACTTTTTTTTTATTTTACAGTTACTGTTTTTTAACTTTTTTATCTTTACATTATATTTTTCACTTAAACTTTTTATTTATTTTTTTACATTTATACTTTTTATAATCTATTTCACACGTAAACTTTTTATTTTACATTTATTAGTTTTATAATTTATTTCACACTTAAACTTTTTTCAAATATTTTTTATATAAATATATATATATTTTTTTTCACTTTAAAATTTTTTTTTTCACTTTTAGTTATTTTTTTTTCTTACTTAACCTTTTAGTTTTTAATTCACACTGAAACTTTTTTTTATTTTTACATTTTTCTTTTTAAATTTTTTTTTTTTTTTTACATTTTGCTTTTTAAATTGTATTTTAACTTTTTTTTTTAATATTTATTCTTTTTATAATTTATTTCAAACTTAAACTTTTTCATTTTACATTTATTCTTGTCTAATGTACAACTACAAACCCCGCTTTCACCCCAATTTTATGTATACGCCTACAAACGTCTCCCTATGGGTACTTTATGTCGCCAATTTTACGAATACACCTCTCAAATTGTGCCCTTGTGGATACTTGATGTCGCCAAATTCTACACATTCACCCTCAATTGTACTCATATGGGAACTTGTTGCCTCTTAGTCTTTGAAAATTTAATCAGCCAGCCCTAATAATTCCCCTTGTATGGTGCTACTTCATTTCTACCATCCACCTATGCGTTTTGTTATAGTGTAATTTTATGACATAAGAAAAAATGTGTACTTGTACCAAGCGTATAAATAAACCCCTTTGTATAGCTGCACTGTGGCGTTCAATCAAACAACCAATTATAAAACACCCCTAAAACAGCAACATCTAAGACAAATTCCCTTATTCAACACGTATTAGAACAAGTAATAGATCCATTATCTTACATACCAACCCCAAATCTGCTCTTATCAAGCCCAGCACAACAAACAGTGCGATAGAGTAACTTTTACATCATATTCCTAAACAGTAAGCAATTCTAATGCATCCAATTGTGATCAAGGTGAGATCCCTCCTTCTAGTCATAACGATATGATATTTTCCCTCTTAAAATAATAATTTTACGTATGATGTGAAAAACATTTAAAGAACACATTACTTTTATAAAAAGTTTAATTAACCGTAATACAAGGTTTTGGTTCCCAAGGTTCTTTTTCAAAGTATCAGCTTTCATATTAATTACTTTTTTTTCATCCACTGAGACTGATTTCCGTTGTATAAATTGTAATTTAAACGTATATTGTTATAAACATTATTTTCATAGAACCCCAGACTGTCATTTTTTATACCCTTAGTACACATGTCAAAAGGTAAAAAAAGCTTTACTTATTAATCTGGTCTACCTTCCTGTACACGATGGTATGTTATTTACCCCCATAGGATGATTCCTCATAGAGTTATATTGCGAAATTATATGCTGGAGTTGGTCACATAAAATATATTTTTCTAAAACCATTCTTGCAAAATTCTTTTCTTTTGTACTAACCATAGTTAAAATATATACACTACTGTCATTCCCTTTAACATAAGTTCATTGTGCAGCTCTAGTGGGACGTAATTGCTCTCACTGAGTTAATTTTTTTGGCACAGATGTATACGTAAATAAAATATATGTAAAATATAAATGAGTAATAAAATATAAATAAATATTAAAATATGTATGAAATATATCAATAATAAAATATATATAAATATTAAAATATATATAAAATATAAATGAATAATAAAATATAGAAGTTAAAATATAAATGAATAATAAAATATAGAAGTTAAAATATAATTAAATATTAAAAATAAATGTAAAAATATAAATAATAAAATACATATAAATATCAAAATATAAATAAATATTAAAATATAATAAATATTAAAATAAGAATATTAGTTTAATTCTATCATATTTTATTTACTTTCACAGTTTTTTCACATTACTTTCACAGCTCACAGTTTTTTCAACAACCAACCATTCCTAACATTATACCTATGATGTCACAACCCACAGCTTATAATTAAAAATGTGTAGATGCTGTGCGTCGCAAATTTTCACCAATACCAAATAAAAACGCAAAATAACAAAAAAGCAACTTTCATGTCACATGACACTCCATAGACATCACTTACTGACACCTGATTGGTTCTTCATGATGTCATTCTTAAACAAGCATATGATTGGTCCGTTCCCCTACATGCAGCGTTGTCTTGCGGTTACAAGCAGAACTAGTAAAACCTTCCCCCACCTGCGTGTGACGTCACTTACTGACACCTGATTGGTTGTTCATGAGGTCATCCTCACACAAGAACCTGATTGGTCCGTTCCCGTACATACACGTTGAGACACGGTGTGACATGCCCATCGGCAGCGCTGCGATGAGTCATCGACACCTGTTCCCATGTCCCCTGCATGTGACGTCACTTACTGACACCTGATTGGTTGTTCATGAGGTCATCCTCAAACAAGACGCTGATTGGTCCGTTCCTGTACATACACGTTGAGACACGGTGTGACATGCCCATCGGCGGCGATGAGTCATCAGCACCTGTTCCCATGTCCCCTGCATGTGACGTCACTTACTGACACCTGATTGGTTGAGGTCATCTCCATTAGGCCACGCCCCCTCGGCTTGACAGTCGAGATCCGCCCTGATCCTCACAGAGCACCACCAAAATCCACAGAGCACCGCCAAAATCCACAGAGCACCGCCAAAAATCCTCATTTACTCCTCACAGCACCACCAAAATCCTCATAACTCCTCACAGCACCGCCAAAATCCTCATAACTCCTCACAGCACCGCGGCTCAGAACCCGTCAAATTACACTACTCATATTAAAATCAAAATTTTGATAATATTTTTTCATTTATGTTTTTAAGGACTTTTCTTGTTGTAATAACAGCTAAAATATTTTTTTAATATAAAAGCGATAATAAATAAAATTAATTCTGTTTACGTCCCAGAAGTCAAAATTCCCGACCTGTACGTAAGTTTTAAAAAAACCACAAAAAATCTCAACTTGAATTTTACGTAAAATAAATGTGAGTATTTTTTCTATCCTGTAGCATAAAATTCATAGCATTAATATGCGAGAATCTACAACTAAACGTCTTGTCAATTTAAAATGTTCTGAAAAACGCGTTCGAGTTTTAAAAGTTTAAACAAAATTAAATTAATAATTGAAGTTATATAAGGAATTTGTTCAAATTATCAAGTAAAGAAATGCATAACAATACAAACTTAATCAAATTATAAAACTTGACAATCCTAAACAGAAGTACAGAAAAACCTTGTTAATGTTCAACTTTCTAACTTAGTGGGTTCGCAAGCAAAAAAACTGTACACAGAATAAGATTCTATATTTATTAAACTCCTGTAAGGTATAAGTTTAAAGGGTATATGCAAAATATTTTTAAATCGATTTTTTGACAGCTTTTCGTTGCAAATACTCCACTGTGGGGAAAGAAGCTTGTTTTTGACACTAAATACGCAATATTTACTCTTCAAGTACAGTAAATGTTTTCATTAATTTTTAAAATTCGTATTTTTACCTTTAATTTTCTTATAATACGATATTTATTAAATATTTCGCAGCCCAGATTTTTTAGTTATCAATTATTTAGATATCAAGTCAAATAATTACGAGCTTTTAATGCTTTAATGATAACTCTATCCTCCCTTCTTTCATTTTTGCAGCAATAAAAAGAGATATAACCGAAAAATATTCGAATTTTTTTTTATCCAATTAGATGTGTTATTCGAAATAAATTTTAAAATGTTATTCGAATTTCGCCAAAATCGGGAAGGGCATTGAGTTGCGCAGTGGATAAAGGCGTTCAGCTAGTAATCATAGGATTGTTAGTTCGAATCAGTGCGGTGGACTTGACAAAAAACAAGTAGTGATCTTGCGGTCGGAGGGTTGCCAGCTTCGCTACAAAAATACTAAAAAGTCGGCCAGAACATCCAGCAAATTATACTCGTCGCGTCGGCTTAAAACCAAAACCTTGTATAAACCACGAACATGGTTACTATGCATTTATATTAAAATGAGAAGAACGCGCGTAACTTCTGATGTATGTTATACATGTTTTTGATTGTTGGTTGGTTAACATCGCACAAGAGCTGCACAGTGAGCCGTTGACGACCGTTCGCGGACTATCTTGAAGGAAAGTCTCGGGAACAGTATATTTGGACTATGGTGAGATGACCAGAATAACACCTGATCTCCAACACGCGCAACCTGAAAAGGCTTCAAGGCATTGGACCATGATCAGATGATTTAACGTGCACCAGTCCCGTATACATGCCGTTTTGAAATTGAGGATTATTTCAGTCAACTTTTGTAACTTAATAGCGAATCTGGCCAACCAACGATCACGAGGTCGCTATATGTTAACTTTTGTCTAGACCTCATGCCGAGTCGAACTCGCAATCCCCTGATTGCTTGCCATTTGCTGTACAGGGCCTCTTCATGTTTTAATGATTTTCATCGATTTTCAATAATCAAAACATACATGTTTCATCACTAAGGCCCATTCTACACGGCCGCTTTTACCACGCTTTAATTTTTGGAGTTGATGTGTGATTGTGAATACAAAGCACTTTTGGGGGAAAACAGTGGGGGAAAAATCGATTCACTTCCCTTCTTTATAATCCTAAATATCGAAGGGATGAACTTAATATGCCATTTTATTTGGGTCGCTTAGAAGTAACACAGATAAAAATATCCGCTCAATAAAATTGTTATTTCGGGAACTATGATTAAAAGTTTAAAAATATTCATTTACCATTACGATTTCTAAACTTTTGATTCTCATAACTAAAAAACTACTTGACCATATGATTTGCAAATTGATATCCGACGACAAATTTTGTCGTAGATTCTAAATATTGAGTCAAAATTGGGTGTTGCAATTGAAAATTTTAAAGTTGGTGTTAATTTTAATATGAAGATAGTCCCCTATGCGAATTTTGTATATCAATGTGTAGTAGACTTTATTCCTTGCTAAATGGTATAATAATAGTAGTGATCGGTATTAATGATCATGGATTTCGTCGCCAAGCCAGTCATGCAGATTCAGATTCCAAATCTATTGTTGAAAGATAGCTTTTCATTTCAAGCCGACGACATGCCATTTTTTTAGGAAAAAAAACTATTAATTTTTAATCATATAACATAGATTTAGGGGTTGACAGAGGGGTCTATATCCTTTGACGAGCGCGATGTTCAAAATTTTTAAAATGTAATATACAATGATCGTACTAAAACCTTGCTGTTGGGCAAATAGCGCTCTTGTTTGGCACTTACCCTTACATGATCACTTTTTTGATCGCTCACTTACTTTGATCACTTACATGTATCGGTCTAGTGTATCTGCAGAGTCATTAGTGAATCACTATTGAATCTCAGTACACTGTGAATCACTAGTGAAGTCACTAGTGAATATACATATAAACTGATGGTTTTCGCACCTGCATGGTAACATACACATTATCCCCGTTCAAAGAATAGCTGGTGTTGTCAATAAAATAATAAAAGTAAATAAGTGAAACGATTGCAAATGTTATATTCTGAATAATTGTTTATTTTTTTAATTTTGAAATTTCAAACATCTTATATTCTTTTGCATTAATACAAAAATCACGGTCCTGATGTACAGCCTATATTGTTGAAAAGTGGAAGAAATGCGTAGTTGCCATCTAAAACAAATAATAAGATGCAATTTAAAATGAGTTACATTTTCACATAATTGACACAATAAGAATGCAAGATAATGATTAAAAAGATAAATTTTCTCTTTAAAGCTTACGTAAAAAAAATTTCACCAATTTTATATCAAATTTAAAAGTAAGTTTTACTTTCGGGGTATATTCTCAATCCAATTGTTATCCTAAATGTGACAGGTTGTAAAAAAATGTGGTTCAGAGGACTAATGGTAATAAGTAATTTTATGTGTGATTTGCTTACTGATTATTTAATATTCTTCATAAAGTTGGAAATTATGAATTTTCCACTATTTTTTCAACATTAATGTATAAAGAGGAAACTATCCCCTATCAGCTTCAACTTTTTGTCGCTGTAAAAATATCTGAATCCTAAAATTGTGTTCTATAAAGTTCCTAATCGTGGTATTTGGAAAACTATTTTTTTAATTCACAGAAACCCTTTGTGATGTTTATCACAAAGGATTTATGTTTTTTATTCTTATGAAGGACTCTACAAACCTTCGAATGGCTGCCCTGAAAGAAAACTGTCACCACTGAACCCTAACTGTAACTTCTGGAATTCTCTAATCTGTTTGCCCCAATGAGCGCGGTTGAAGCCATATTGTACCACAACTAATTTTTAAAAGTGATTTTGCTGATTTTTCTTCCTCGCAAACCGTTATAGAAATGTTAAATATGTTTTGATATTTTGTGTTATACATATAGAATCGATTTGTTAATCGCCAAAAATATAATATTTCTTTTTGCTGCTTATGCACTTATTATTCAATAAAATGGATATCAAAGAATACGCTTTCAAACTGTATATAATAATTTATTTTTTTAAAAATAGCCAAAAGCACTTCAATTCGACATATTTGAGACATTAGGAAATGAGATTTTTTAGCTTTCACTTGGCTTAAAGTCAACAACCTGCCTTGCCTGATCCAGAAGTTACAGTTAGAGATCAGTGATTGTCACTTACCACATGCATGAAATGTCTGGAAGGCTCAAATAGGAAACTATTACCGCGGTTGAAGCCATACTGTAAGCAGGCATACTGTACTCCAACTAATTTTTAAAAGTGATTTTGCCGATTTTTCTTCTCCTCAAACCGTTATAGAAATGTTATGTTTTGATATTTTATTTTCTACATGTAGAATCAATTAGTATATCGCCAAAAATATAATATTTATGTTTGTTGCATATCCACTTATTTTTCGTTAAAATGGATTTCAAAGAATATGCTTTCAAACTGGGTATAATAAATTTAAAAAAAAATAGCCAAAAGCACTTTAATTCGATATATTTTAGGCATTAGGAAGTGAGATACAGTTTTTAGCTTTCAATTGACTTCAAGTCAACACACTGCCTTGCCTAATCCAGAAGTTTCAGTTAGAGATCAGTGATTGTCACTTCATATCACGTATAGGGATAACTAGTTTTTCTAGGACTGCCCTTAATTAGTAAATTCATAACAATTCTTCATTTTCAATATTTATCAACTCCACTGGTTTAAGGAAAAACATTAAACTAAAATATTTAAAAAATATTAATATTTTGGATGAAATATAAAATATTTTGTACTTGTGAAAATTATTTTAATTTCGAGAAGAGAAAATGATGTTCGAGGGTATTCCGTCGTGACAGTGGCCTGCTCTGACACTCGGATAGAATTCAATGTTTGGCATTGTGCATAATTCCGCATTTATTCCGGAGTTGCTGACTACTGATCTCTAACTGTAATTTCTGGATTGGGCAAGACATTTTTTTGACTTGAAGTCAATTGAAAGGGTAACAACTGTATCCCACTGCCATCGCTACCGCGATATTTCGTATATTTTTCAAGATAAAACAAGGTGACATTGCATTTGGCTGAGTTTTTTTTTCTATTTTCTTTTGAAACCCATTTTAAATGCAATCTTTTATTAAAATAGAAATTCATTTGCGAGTCGCAGTCGAAGTGGATAAAAAGCAAGAGCAAACACAATTTATTTAGCAATATAAAAATTAATTCTTTAAGAAGAAATTATAATATTTCTGCAAATTTATGGTATTAAAAGACGCCGCTAAATCACTTTAAGAATAATTTTGGGGTACAGTATGGCTGCTTCCACATTGGCTTCAACGTGCCCATATAGGAAACGTGTTTTGAGCCGTCCAGAAGTTACAGGTTGAGTTTAGTGTTTCGCACACGTGTTGAATACAAATGTTGTGAAAAAAGTCACTAACTATGTCGGTAACATCCCGTGTTTCAAACAGATTTGGCGTCTACCAGGAGCGGAAAACAAACTTTTGTGATGCACACATTCCTATTTTTCCTGTCGCCGTCACGGTGTCACTCACGTCGACCTCAGGATTGCCAGATTGGCCTTTGTAAGCCCTAATTTGGCCTTCTTTAGAATCGGTTGCCTTTTACAAAATAAAATTTGGCTTCAAATTTGGCTTTATTCCTATATTTTAAATTTGTTTTGTCAAATGACTTAGTGCTTTTAAAATGTTCATATCTCTTTGTTACGGACCGTCACTTATTATGTCACGTAGCCTGATTTGTTCCGCTTTTGGGTTCTCATTTATCCTTACTAAGGGCCGCACTGAGCCTGTGAGGGTTGCAGAAATATTTTAATCTTAATGCAGAATTAAATAAAGAAACTATTATCAAAGCATTATCAATCGTACACATTCGACATCATGACGACTAAAGTCGTCGACCAATGTCTTCGACTAAAAGCTGCAGACGAAGAATCTGCAACACTCCGTGAAAACGCGGCTTAAGAGATATAAATAAACTGTTTTTGGATTGTGAAATAATGCATTTGTCGTTTTTAACCGCGGGTAAAGCTAGTGTCGCGTTACTTTTGGAAACGGGTGAAATATTATTGCGTTCAAACTATAATTATAAATTTAATGGAAGCTGGAGCAGTAGTGATGTAACTAAAGCCGCTGATTTTTTATTCAAAGGGTTCTTTTAAAAAGCAAACTCATCAAATAAAAATGTACTTACTGCAACCTCCAGCTAGAAAAGAAGTAGACTGTTAAAATGTGTCATTGTTATTTATTAACAACAAATATTTGAATTAAAAAAGTGTGTTAAAATATTATACTTACAATTATTGAATTATTTGATTTAAAAGTATCAACAAAACTAAATGTTTCATGAATATCAGAAAGGGTGGGTTTACTAACTATAAATGTGCAATATAATTGAATGAATTTGCATTTGCAGATCAAAAATAAATATTAATGAGAAAAGAATTTTTTATTGTGTTATTTTTTGTCTGATTAATTTTATAATTTTCAAGAAATATTTATGGTTATAATTCGATCTTATTATTTGAATTACTGATTTGTAGAACTTCGATGTAAACCGAATATATTGAAATCTTTACAATTTAGACAAAAATTGTAACAGCAGGAAACTTGAAGAATATCAATTGCTTGAAGAAAACTGGTTACTTGCGCGTCTTTATATCACTTGGTTAGAGCATCGGGATATCTTTCGCTTTCTTCTGTAAGCATTAAAAGCTCTCGTAATTATTTGGTTTGATATCTAAATAATTGATAACTAAAGAAACTTGGCTGCGAAATATTTAATAAATATCGTAATATAAGAAAATTAAAGGTAAAAATATGACTTTTTAAAAAATAATGAAAACATCTACGGTATTTGTAGACTAAATATTGCGTATTTAGTGTCAAAAACTAGCTTCCCCACAGTGGAGTATTTGAAACAAAAAGCTATCAAAAAATCGATTAAAAAAATTTCCGCATATATCATTGAAACTTATACCTTACAGGAGTTTAATAAATGGAGAAACTTATTCTGTATACAGTTTTATTGCTTGCGAACCCACTAAATTAAAAAGTTGAACATTTTTTAGAGAGCAATTTTTTCGTAATGGGTACCCATTGAAAGGTAGGAACTTAGCAATGTTTTTTGCACTTCTGTTTAAGATTGTAAAGTTTTAAAATATGAATGAGTTTTTTATAGTTATGCATTACTATACTTGATAAGTTGAACAAATAATTTAAATTATTAATTTAATTTTGTTTACACCCTTAAAACTGGAACATGTGATTCGGAAAATTTTAAATTGACGAGAAGTTTTGTTATAGATTCTCGCCTAGTAAAGCTACGAACTTTGTAGTACAAAATAGAAACAATGCTCAAGTTTATTATACGTAATATTCAAGTTGTGAGTTTTTGTGTTTTTTTTTTTAATATCGGTGAATTTACGTACCTGTCGGGAAGTTTGAATTTCGGGACATAAACATAATTTATTTTCGCTTTAATATTATAGTTGTTAATACAACAAGAAAAGTCCTTAAAAGTATAACTGAACAAATATGATCAAAGTTTTGGTTTTAATATGGTTGAAGTCTTGTATATATTAAGGATACATTTGAAGGTTAGTAGATATTTATATTTATACGGAAACATGAAAATAATATAAACACGACGAAAAGCTTTTTTATCATAACACAAATTATGATATAAAACTTGCACTTAAGGAAATAACACCACATATAAAGAGTATACATAAAAGTAGAACTTGCATATCAGGGAAATTCCAAATTAACCTTTACTCACATACTTTTCATAGGAACAGAGATAACGAAGTAGACGGAAAAAAATGTGATTCATATGAATGTTTTAAAGAATGTCCATAAAAATTATATAAAATATACTACAATAATAATAGAAAGCAAAATTATAAAAAGGTTTATTCAGAGAAACTTTAAAAGAAAAAAAAGATTCACTGTTTTAAATAGCAAGTGCGATTTTGTTTTCCATAGCACTGTTTGCTTTAGAATATGGCAATTATATATTTTTGTAAATAATTTGATTAAAATAGCATGCTTACAATATTGTGTAGTTCAAAATTATTGTTTCGAAATTAAATAATATAGGAGAGGAATGGCGGGAAAAGGTAGATGTAGAATACTGCCCTTGTAATGTAAATCTATAACGTTCTCCTTTTACAATCTAACGTAAATCCGCTTATATTTTTATGTGGAATAAAGTTAACTTTAAGGCTACCAGACGTCTTGTGGTTTGACCATTTGCGCACTCACAAACAACATTTTGTTGCTTTTTCGGCGGCTCCCTAGAATTTTGCTCACCGCCACATAGCTCTTCGATCACAATGCGATTGATCTTCGCTAAATCTATTGAATTTAAGTATTTACTATTTTATATTTATTGAATGTATTTACTATTGAATGACACGTGCAGTTAGAGATTGAAAATGTGCTATCAACTTAAATAAACATGTTTCATTTCTATAACATTTTATATAGAAAAATCATATTGTTCTATATATTTACCTGCGTTAGGGAAAGGGTAGGCATCTAGAAAGCAATGCAGACTGTTAATAATAGGATTATTTAACAGGTACATTATACATTTTGAAAATACACATACAATATTTAACTGTTAAGTGTTATTTTACTGATAAGTACTAATTTGAATTTATATATAGCTGTACTTAAAAATCCAAATGATACAAAACACAATGGAGACGCTCCTTCATACCGAGAGCAAGATGATACTTCTCAAATCTCGATTCGGCATTTGTTTTGTTATTTTGGTACCACGTTTTAACTTTCTCCACGCTTAAGATTATCTTCATATTTTCTGTAGAAAATCATACGAATATTTTTTCTTCAGTCCCAAATATCTATAAATTTCGATAGTTTGTGTAGACATATTCTACTTGGAATACCACAAGTTCTCGATCTTTTTATGATCCAAGTTCCAATGAATTGAAAGATGAAAAAAAAAACATGGATCACTCCCTCTATCACACTAAATTGAATTGAGTTACTAAAAATATTTAGAAACTAAACATAATTAAAGTATTAAATGATTTTTAAAAAAGTTACTTAAAACTACGCATTTAACATTAATTTTATAAATTACGTCAGGGAACGTTTAAAATTACGAAAATGTATCTAAGTTTTAAATTTAAGGAATACAACTCACAACGCCAGTTTTCCATGAAAAAGCGAAACTGAAACATCCTAGGGACATTTTGTTTAAAAGGTCTACGTACCGGTCTGGATGTTTTACGAACCCATCAGGAATAAATTACTGCCTTATACAACATTATTTTTTAAAACCTCTTTTGCTATTTCTGAAATCAAATCAGCTAAAAGCAATTTTATAGTCATAAAAAAGATTCAAAAATCGATGATAATTTGGAACGGGTTCACGAAAAAGTTTATACGATTGAAATTAATTAATCATGTATTTCCAAGTGCGTAAAAACATTATTTCAATTTAAAAATTGTAATAAGTAAGATTCTTCTACTTACCAACGCTGTAAACGACAATCATCGCCACGAGGATGGCGAAAAGCAGGTTCATGAAAGAAGCGTGCATGTTTGCTATTCGCTAACGTTCAAGATTCGGTTAACAGAAGTCTCGTTAGCAGAAAGGTAAAGATTTCCAACGCAGGATGTGCTTATATAGATGCCTAGATACTTTTGACACACTCACACCGTCTTTGATTAAACTGTAATATGCAATGATGAAATAAAAAAATTTATGATAAAATCTATTTCATTAACATTTTTACGCAAATGTGTATATATCCCATTTTCATTACAAGCAGGTGCATATTTTGAAATGAAATCGTTTGTCGCATGAAAATTCCCCGTTACAACTTGGGGAGTTTTAATGAATATTGCATTTCATATTTCGTACGCAATATCATATTGAGACAATTTTAAAATTGAGGATTGTTAGTGTCAACTTCCTGGTTTTTATTTGCTTCAATTCATGTCTTAAATTAAACTTATTCTACAACAGAATATATTCTGAGTATAAGGGTGATTAAGAGAGAATTTCACGACTTTGAGAGAACATATCTCTTCAGCTTTCAGTAATTCCCACAGCGCTTTTGAATTGAAAAAGGCTTCATAATTGAGTATTTTTAAAAATAAAAAGTGTGAATTTATATTTTTGAAAACTGACAATACACAGATGAATCACTTTTCCTCATAAAGTTTAAAGAATATGGAAAATAAAACGATAAACAAAGACACACGTTCTGTAATTTAACTTTTTGTCATTTAGGTTTTCTACGTTTTTCTGAATTAAAGGTGATGCAACAACACTGGAAATTTAATTATACTTTTATTCGTTTTATACCAATTCGTCAAAAGATAAAGGATTAAACTTCATTTCTTCACGTGCTAAAATATTTTTATATAGGGACTAAAGTTTATCAAGCACTTGTCTAAAAGTTGTACAATAGGGCCATTTCACGATGAAGTGTGGGACATTGGAGAAGAGACAATTTTAAGATAGTCATACCAAAATCACGTATCACAACTTATGGGCTTGTGTACATGTTTTGGGCAAACTGTCTGTGTGAAAGATGCTTTATGCAAAATGATATAACTTTTGTTTGATTTATTTCAGTAGAAATTGTTTTATTTCTGCGTGTCACGTCAACAAAGTCAACCACTTGAAATCAGCTGTGTGAACTAAAAGGTATTTATGATCTTTCAATTAAAAAAATCTCTAAATAAAAATTATGGTTAGGCTGGTGAAGGTCCAACCTAAGAGTTGTATTTGTAAATAGTGATGTTTAAATAATTGAAACAATTAAAATGCGAATTGTCACGTGCGGGGCATCATAATCATTAATCAGGTGCGGGATTTTTGAAAACTTGAATGGAGGGTTACGTAGAAAATTCGAAAAATATAATTCTTCTGCCCATTTTAATATTGTATACGTGTTTGTTAAGTTATATTAATCTATAAGCAAGTTATCACATTACTTAGCTTGTAATATATTCACTTAGCTTGTAATATATTCAATAAACATAAACATATGTCACACAATAAGAAAGTGTGGATTCAGAACATAAACTCAAATTTTTTTCATGGTTTAGAAATATCCTTTGCTGTTAAATACACTAGATTCTGATATTTTTTAACAAATCTTTTAACATATACAATTTACAAAATTTTATTCGGTTGTTGTGGCTACCTGTAACGTGTACATGATTTCACAATGACTGAATAATATGAGCAAGTAATACAATTAATCCAAGTACACCACAACCTATTCACTCGCTTGTATGCGTAAATTATACTAGGGGATTTGGATTTAGCGATTTTGAACTATCTTTTGATTAACACTTTATATTTTCAAAGAAATGATTTTTGACATTGTCATATTTAATGACATGAAAGATTGATATTCCAGGCACTGCTTTTACGTTATTTTTTGATAAAACATTTTGAATATAATTCTTATAGAGATATGCAGAATCGTTGTTGCTTTCGCAACTTTTTGTGCAACTCGGACAAAATCAGTTGCTTTCTAAAACAACTGACTCATTGTGTTGCTCATAATATTTTGACGTACAAGCCGCCTAGCGTTTTCTTCAATACCATCGATTTTCACTTTTTACGTGGGAAGTAGCAAATTACTTCCATGCGAAAGGCTTTTAATATTTTTCTGGCAGAATCTGTAAAACTTTCACCATGTATCTATTCTTGAATTGTAATGCTGGTCAATAGCTCCATATAACTTCTTCCTGTACGCGTGAGATGTGATTTTACTAAAAGTTATCACATAACAAATAAAAAAATATAAGCTAAAATGTTGTCTTTTCTTACTTATAACATTAAGAAAGGTCCCGTATTGGTCCCATATGTGACATCTTACGTGCGGGATAATATTTTTTTTATCATTACATTTTGAAAAGGACTTAGGTTTAGTTATAATAAATCATCAAATAAAATAGTTTTATTAAGCTCCTTTAAAAATAGCAATTAGATGAAACAGAAGCTATTTTTTTTCACTGATTTATTAAATACTAGCAATATGGCTAGGCGTTGCTCGTGGTCACTTTGCGCAGTAAAAGCTGCGCGATTTTGTCTTGTCAGCAAAGCCATCTCATATCACTCTCTGTGCACTGTGAAAAATAAACTTTATCAAAATCCAGATTTATTAAATTACTTTGAGTATTTTTTGAGATACCTAAATCTATTTTTATGTTCACAACTTTACATGCTATTGCGACTACTATTTAAAGCGACTACTATTTAAACTGATGTTTTTGTAAATGTTTGTTTTTGTTAAATAAAAATTCCTAAATTTTTTTTAAATTGCACATTTTTTGTATAAAAATTAACCATTTAGTGACAATAAACCCATGTAGTAAAATTCACATTCATAAGTTTTAATATTGGCGACGCAATAATACATCAAAGAAAAAATATTGCATTCTTCCAAATTGAAATAATTTATCGTATTTGGTGATTTTTTTTTGTGCCAATTGGCGACCGGAGTCTATATATCCGTCTTTCAACATAATTTCATATGGGTCAATATTTAAGGACAATATTTGTTATATAAATTAACTATCAAATATTCATTTTTGAATTCCAATAATATGTTTTTGAGGCGAAAATTTAAAAATAAGCAACATGGAGGTATAAATATAGAAAACCTTAAGTTAAACTTTTAGGGTGTCCCATTTCAACACCATAGAAATATTCCACTCCGTAACAAATAGCACTATTGTCATAAAGTTAAGTTGTCCGGTACATGAATACACATAGCGTCAGTCGAAAGAGCTGGTTTATCTTCCTCCTTCGGTTGGCGAGGTTTTTGTTAACGACGTTAATTTTGTTATCTGCAGGGACCGACTTACAAGTTTAGGGGCCCAAGGCAAAATAACATTTGGGGGCCCCGATGTGCTTTAAAATTAAACGTACAACAATGCGATGCGAAACATGACATGCATCAAGTAAACCTAGGAAATATAACAGCGGTTTAATTGAATAAAATAGTAGAAGTTTTACAAAAAAAAAATTAGGAATTATTCATTAAAAAAAATTCTTAGTTTAGTAAATTTATTTTTAACTTCTTCACATTTTTTTAGCCTTATAAGCATTTTTGGAGGCCATTTAAAAATGGGGGCCCTGGGCAAGTGCCCCGAATGCCCTGCCGTAAATCAGTCTCTGGTTATTTGGACACTAATTTCGCCAGTGTGATATTTTTAAATATAGGATCTCTGTTTGGTTCATTTGGATACATTTTTATTCATTTGGAGAACATTTTTATTCATTTGGCGACATTTTTATTTCATTTGGCAACATTTTTAATTCATTTGGTAATATTTGGCGACATTTTTAATTCATTTGGCAACATTTGGGGACATTTTAATTCATTTGGCGACATTTATTCATCAGCCAAAATACCTCTATTTTAGCTCATTTGGCAACATTTTTATTCATTTGGCGACATTTTTAATTCATTTGGCAACATTTGGCGACATTTTTATTCATTTGGCAATATTTAGCTTCATATTTAATTTATTTGGCGACATTTTTAATTCATTTGGCGACATTTAATCATCAGCCAATCAAAATGAATCGTTTATCCCAGTATGGTCGAAAAATATTTTCGGTCGCCAAGGTGATTTTTAACAATAATGTTATGAATGGAAGATCGAGATGTAAATTTCCCATAGGCGTAATGTTAGAGAAAATGGAAACAGTTCTATAACTTTTTAATGGTTGCAGATATCCACATGAAACAAAGTGCAGATTTTAAACTAAGAAAGTATTGTTCAAATGGAGCAAGTTTCATAAAAATCCGTGCAGTAGTTTTTGAGTTAAATCCGGACAAACAGACAGACAGACAAAAAAAAATTTAATATAATTTTCTGAATCAGTGTATCCTAATTCGTGAAGAAAACTCAAAATGAGGGGTTTTGTTCGATTCCACAGACAGACACTCCATTCTTATATATAAGTATTGATGCAAAATCGCTTATTTATTCTTTATTATTATACAATAATATTTAATCTCGAAACAGCTGGTTTCTCTTTCTCTTTCAGTTTGATATTTTTTTGTTAACGACCGATTCGTATAATATGTTACCAATCGTTCAGTCGTTTTTGAATTAAAAACGGATAAAAAGATGACAGACAAAAACCATTTTTAAGTGATTTAATGAATCAGTAAATCCAAATTCATGCCAAAAACTCAAAATAAGTGATTTTGTTCGAATCCACAGACACTCCATTATTTACCCCTTTTGTTAAAGCATTACTATTCTTATGTTTGTTGATAAACTAATGCAATTCTTCTGGAGTTGACTCTTGACATTCCGAGTGTTTTTCCAGACCTGAGTTCTTCCGTACTTCTGAGTGTACTCTTGACTAATCCTCTAATCGAAAAGGCAAATTCACGGTCACTCTTCTTTATCTACAGATATGCTCTATTTTCGTGTGTAATGGTGTTGGAACCTAAAAAATTATTAGTAAAATAAGCAATAACTTTTTCTAAATTGTATTTTGTCCATGTTGATATAATTTTAACATTTTGCCACAAATTTCACCAATTGACATTAGTTAAATTATTTGGACACTAATTTCGCCATGTTGATGATATTTTTAAATGTAGGACTATATTTTGGCTCATTTGGATACATTTTTATTAACTTGGCGACATTTTTGTTTATTTGGTGATATATTTTAATTCATTTGGCAATATTTGGCGACATTTATAATTCATTTGACAACATTTTCCGACATTTTTAATCCATTTGGCGACATTTACTCATCAGCCAATCAAAATAAATCGTTTATCCCACTAAAATATTTTTGGTCGCCAAGGTGATTTTTAACAATAATGTTATGAAGAGAAGATCGAGATGTAAATTTCCCATAGGAGTAATGTTAGAGAATATGGAAAAAGTTCTATAACTTTTGAATGGTTGCAGATATCCACATGAAACAAAGTGCAGATTTTAAACTAAGAAAAGTTTGTTCAAATGGTGCAAGTTTCATAAAAATCGGTGCAGTAGTTTTTTAGTTAAATCCGGACAGACAGACAGACAGACAGACAGAAAAAAAAGAAATTAAATGTGATTTTCGGAATCAGTGTATCCTAATTCGTGAAGAAAACTCAAAAGGAGGGATTTTGTTCGATTCCACTGACAGACACTCCATTCTTATATATAAGTATTGATGATCTTTTGTTGTAGGTGTAGAAAAAAAAGGAAGAAACAAAAATGTTTAATTGGATTGATGTGGGATTTATAAGAGCATCTTGAAAGCAGCATAACATTGACTGTTAAAAGCATAATTTTCAATTATACATTAAGACTTACCTATGACGCAATTTTCAATATTTATATTGTTTTATACCTTCAAAAATAATTACTAGAAGTTTAACTAAAAACTCAAAACATGTGGTTATGGATAGTGGCCACTTTCAAAGCGCTTTGTTGCCATTTTAGTTAAAAGAAAATCTTATTTTTTAAAAGAAAAATACAATTTGAACTATTAGCTATCAATAAATAATAAGCAAAACAATCAAAACTAATTTTGAAATTTTGGTACTGAGGTTGACTTTTTCATAGAGTTACTCTATACCCATATAGCACAACTTCCTCCTCAAGATGTCTTAGGGAAAAATCGCGATTTTCCGCTAGGCATCTTACAGGAAACGAAACGACATCGATAAGAGTTCCTATGGAACCGAAAATGTCCGCCCTAAAGGATCGTGAGGAACGACTTGGGGAGCTCCCGGTCACCCCTCCTCCGGAAGAATTCAGGAAGGCTTGCGGAATTAGACCGGGATTATTTTATGAAGAACTTACCCCAGTCGAGGATCGAACCCGGTACTACTCGATTCCAAATCGGTTACGCTATCCATTAGGCTATGGTGGCTGTTGGAAAGATCTGCTTGTTACGTTATTCGTTTTTGTAATAAGATTATTTCGAGGATGATTTTTTTTAATTAATAAGATGAATTGTTATTTATTTTAATGAAAAATAAAGTTTATTAATATATTTTTATTTTACATTAAATAATTTGTTTTTCATTTTTTATATTATATAAATTTGTATCTGTTATATATAGTTATTTTAAGAATTTTTTTATGTTATTTTTATATTCTTGTTTATATTTAATTTGTTAATTCATATTTTATATTACTTTTTATATATTATTTGATATTTTATATTGCTTTTTATATATTTTAAGTTTTTTGGATAGGTTATTTATTTATTATTAAATAGGTTATTTATTTATTTTAAAATTGATTATTTTCATTTTATAATAAGTATATATTTTTATTTTACTGTAAAAGTATTCAAGAAGTTTTTGGAAGTTTACTAGGAGGAATATAGGAAAATTAAACAAACTTTGTGCACAAGTGACCTTTGTGATTTATCCTTGGTACTCTCGATTAAAAGACGCGCGCTATTCGCTAGGCTACGGCGGTCATTCTACAGGTTGGATATTGTATGGAAGGAAATGTGTAATATTTATTTTTAAATATTTATTTAAATTAATATTTGTTTTATATTATATTCAATTAATTATTTGTAATTTAATTAAAAATATATTTTTTATTTTAACTATTTATTTTATATTATACATTTTCTTATTTCACTTGCGTGTTTTATATTATTAATTTCCCTATTTTAATTATTTGTTTTATATAATAAATTTTCTTTATTTAAATATTTATAATAAATTTTATATTTTTATGTTATATATCTTTTTTAATTATTTTATAAAATATGTTTTAATTTTTTTTTCATATATGTTTTATAATTTTTTTTCATATAATATGTTTTATAATTTTTTTTTTATATAATATGTTTTATAATTTTTTTTATTATATACATATATTGTTATATTTATTTAGTATTTTTATTTTATATTGTATTAATTTTACATATATTTGTTTAATTGTTATTTTTTAAGTAAATTATTTTATTACATTTACTTTATACACATTTTTATTGGCACATGCCCCCATTTCTCGATGATCAAACAAAATCCCCCAAGTTCTCCTCCATGGGAGGATCGGTAGAAGGGCTTCCATTTGACTATCCTCCATAGAACATCCTGGAGAACTGACTCCCAAAGACCTCGTTAAAACCCCTTCCCCAGGAGCTCCGCAACAAGTCATCTTTGTTGTAGGAGGAATTTGGGAAGAATTGGTGCGCCAGTGGAGCTCTCTGGGATGTTTTGTGCTATATGGGTAGTCAATGTCAATTTTATTGTAGTTCCCTTTTTCAGTCATTATATAAAATTATTATATTTGAATGTTGAATCCACCACTGTTAACTACCTCTTAATCACTTATACAGTACTGTATCAATTATTAAGTGATAGTTAACATTAACAATTAGTATTAATAACAATATAATAATTAAACCGACTATAAACATTTACATTTAACATTACTTTTAGCGTGATCGTATTGCAGCGTACTGGAGATCATCAACCTTTCTTTCGGTTCCAAGAAATCGAGAAAGGCATGCAACACTTCAACCAGTGTTTAGATCTCAAACCAATCAGAGATCGACAACTTAAGAGGCCCCACGCAGGGGAGCGGCAGCTTTCGAACTACATTGACTGAACAGAGACATTCCCAGGAAACAGCTATAGTAACAACATCATATCTCTCTTGCTCCTAATGTAATTGCAATACCATCCTTTAAATGTAAATTCATAACTTTCTTAATTGCATCATTAAATCTTATTTATTCTCTAACTATGGCTATCATCAAATTTGTCCATCACCAAATAATTAACCTTCTGATATGGAGTCTACAATCGCGTGGCCTACCCAAACTAACTTAGGCCCCCGCACTTTTGACCGGTACAACTTAGGCCCCCGCAGTATATAATAAAGTTACTAGCCTTGCGTTGTATATTATACATTAAGTTATCCGGAACGTGAATTTTCCCTTTGGCGAGAAGAAGCATAAAATGCAGAAACTCCATCTATTAATTTGGCTAAGAAAAACGATCAAACATTCATTTATTATAAATTTAATAAAAGTGCGATTAAAATGATCGACATGACTCCTCAACTTTTGGAACAGAGGGGGTGGCAAGTGGATCGAAGTGCAAAACTCCAAAACGAGAGAGTTTCTTACGACGTTTTTACATGGGCACGTTGAAGTGAGAAACATAGACATCGATTTCTAGTCCAGGAGTTTTTAGTAAAGAAGTGAAGCAGTCAAGTGTAGAAGTGTGAGTGAGCAGCCTCTAGGGTGGGAGAAGTGTCTTTTATCTTTTCTTGAGGGGGGCGGAGGGACCGACCTGAACTTTCCCCCGTTGTTCCTCGGATAATCTGGCTAAATTCGCACTCGGCCCTGCATTTGCTATGAGCGGCTCTGGCTAAAACTTCAAAAACTTTAATATATGCAGCTTTGTTCGCAAGTCAAAAAGAAGCGCCTGCTATTATATTCGGTCAGTAAAAAAAATCATAAATATTTGTACGGCATAAGTTTTGACTTTTACACTAATCCTAAACCGTCAACTACTATATTTGGAGAAAGAAATGTATTCGCTCGGTTCATTAGTTTTACACGAACCCTAAACCGTCAACTACTATATTTGGAGAAAGAAACGTATTCGCTCGGTTCATTAGTTTTACACGAACCCTAAACCGTCAACTATTATATTTGGAGAAAAAAAATGTATTCGCTCGGTTCATTAGTTTTACACGAACCCTAAACCGTCAACTACTATATTTGGAGAAAAAAAAATGTATTCGCTCGGTTCATTAGTTTTACACGAACCCTAAACCGTCAACTACTATATTTGGAGAAAGAAACGTATTCGCTTGGTTCATTAGTTTTACACGAATCCTAAACCGTCAACTACTATATTTGGAGAAAAAAAATGTATTCGCTCGGTTCATTAGTTTTACACGAACCCTAAACCGTCAACTACTATATTTGGAGAAAGAAACGTATTCGCTCGGTTCATTAGTTTTACACGAATCCTAAACCGTCAACTACTATATTTGGAGAAAAAAAATGTATTCGCTCGGTTCATTAGTTTTACACGAACCCTAAACCGTCAACCACTATATTTGGAGAAAAAAAAATGTATTCGCTCGGTTCATTAGTTTTACACGAACCCTAAACCGTCAACTACTATATTTGGAGAAAAAAAATGTATTCGCTCGGTTCATTAGTTTTACACGAACCCTAAACCGTCAACTACTATATTTGGAGAAAGAAACGTATTCGCTCGGTTCATTAGTTTTACACGAATCCTAAACCGTCAACTACTATATTTGGAGAAAAAAAATGTATTCGCTCGGTTTATTATTTGATAATAGAGATGAAACGGATATCCGGTAACTATCCGGTATCCGGCCTATCCGGCTTATTTTTAACTATCCGGTAACTATCCGATATCCGGAAGTAAATTGCCGGATATCCGATTTACCAAGCCGGATATCCGGATGGATAAAACATCGAAGATTTTTTTGTGCCGATCAATTATCTTTGTTCTGAAAATTCTACCATTGCATTCACAATGTGCAGATTGTCCCTTGAATTTTTCTCGGGCTATTCAGGTGGTAAGGAGTGCGTTTCAGTCTCAGATGCGGTGAGTCACAGAGAATAGATAGCCAGGAAGATATTCTGCAGACATTCGAAACACGCCACTATAGTGGAGTATCTTCGAGTTTGAACAATTCCCATAGGTGGTGGTGTGTAGAGTACATAGCTACATCTCTGTTTGTTGTATATTAGAAATTGTTTTATTCTCCAGTCTAAAAGTTAGTTTCAGCATTTAAGTATGGCGCAATTTAGATCAGCAATTTGGAAATATTTCAAATTTACATTTTCAAACGCATTGTACAATACAGATCTGGCCGTTTCAAAATCTGTATAATATGAATAGTTTATTAAAGAACTGTTAAGGTGTACGTACAAACTTGAACATTTTTTTTTAATTATAAATTTAAAATTTTAGTTTTTCATGTATGAAAACGCTTTAAAAATCACGATACATTATAAAAAAAAACCTGTCAAATTCTAATTATCATGTTTTTTTTAAACATGATTATGCAAGTTGCAATTCATCTAGAAGCATAATTTTTATTGGAATTACTTGAAGTATCTTTCTTCTAAAAGTTATGACCTTCCAAAAAGTTTACAGCATTAAAAGTTTTTTTTATATAATTTTTTTTACCTCAAGAGTCCTTAAAAAAACAACTTTTTTTCAAATTTTTAACTTTAAAATTCTATTAATTTTTTTAACCAATCGTTATGGTGGTGGGTCATAACACCTGGCAACTAATATGTAACTGTACCCTGGAAAAGTTAAGTGCACAATTATCTTATGTTATAATCAATTTAAAAGTATATATACTTATGGACCTTTTCAGTTTTTGCTTCTAATTCAGGTGTTAGAAATAATTTTGTTCACCAACCTCATTCTAGCCCAACATTCGGGGTTACTTTACTCCTCCATTTAAAGTGAAGTTAATCTTATATAATAGTAAAGTAAACCTTAGTAAAAACCTTAATGTTATTCTAATTTACTAGTCAAGCAAAAAAACAAATTAAGTTACCTGTCTTTATATGGGGTTCAGTGTGTTGGGCCAAGTTTTGCAGTAAGAGAAAAATTTGAATTAAAATGTTTTTTTGTAAAATATATTTTGAGTTTTCTATTAATTTATATATTATGTATTTTTAACTACCTTATTGATTGAAATTGATTGAAAAAAATTGAACTTAAGGAATAATTTAAAGTTTTTAGTTTTTTAAAATAAATTTTTAGGTAGTGGAAATTAATTTTTTTGGACAGCAAAGAGAGACATACATTTTGAAATGGTACTTAAGAAGAACCAAATGGTTTTATTTACTCCAACCACTAAGCTTTCTATTGAAAAAAGTAAATTTCTGATATTGTGGTAAAATATGCTATTCTCCGCTTACTACTTTACTTCACAGATTAAAAAATTAAAATAACAATAGTAAAAAAAGTGTCTCCATAAAAAAAATTTGTAGATTTTCGGAATTTCCAGTTATTAGAGAATATATTGATACCCATAATATAACTTTAGCTTCACTGCATGGTGCTAAAATACTTTACTAAATTTGCGATAAAATATAAAAAAATATAAAAAAAATGGAGTCAAGTTGTTATTGTATTTCTAGTGGGGGAAAATAAAAGTTTTGTTGACGGTATTTTATTTTTAAAAAGTCATTTTTTTAAAGTGATTGAAAAGATAATTTTTTTTATAATATTTACCATTAGTTTAATAGTGTGTAAGTAGATGCTTACACACTATTAAACTAATGGTACTAACTAATGGTACTAACTAATGGTACTAAACTAATGGTGACTAACAATAGTAAAAAAAGTCTCTATATAAAAAAAATTGTAGATTTTCGGAATTTCCAGTTATTACAGAATATATTGATACCATAATATAACTTTAGCTGCACTTCATGGTGCTAAAATACTTTACTAAATTTGCGAAATATAAAAAAAATGGAGTCAAGTTGTTATTGTGTTTCTAGTGGGGGTAAATAAAAGTTTTGTTGACGGTATTTTATTTTTAAAAAGTCATTTTTTTAAAGTGATTGAAAAGATAATTTTTTTTATAATATTTACCATTAGTTTAATAGTTTGTAAGTAGATGCTTACACACTATTAAACTAATGGTACTAACTAATGGTACTAAACTAATGGTGACTAACAATAGTAAAAAAAGTCTCTATATAAAAAAAAATTGTAGATTTTCGGAATTTCCAGTTATTACAGAATATATTGATACCATAATATAACTTTAGCTGCACTTCATGGTGCTAAAATACTTTACTAAATTTGCGAAATATAAAAAAAATGGAGTCAAATTGTTATTGTGTTTACAGTAGGGTAAATAAAAGTTAAAGTTTTGTTGACGGTATTTTATTTTTTTAAAGTGATTGAAAAGGTAAATTGTTTATAATATTTACCACTAGTTTAATAGTGTGTAAGTAGATGCTTCATTAAAAAAATTATATATGAACCTTTAGTATGATTGATATAAATTATCCTTGTGTTCAATGCATTTTTTATTCTGGCTTGAAAATCAGGATATAACATGGTCATCCATCTAGTCGCATTTCCAAATCAATAAATTTCATATACTACTTTCTGAAAATATCGCATCTCTTTGCATTTGAACCTATTGTATTGGAAGTACAATTTCAAGATTGAACAGGTGAATAAATATTTTAAATATTTAACAATTGAGCCATAAATCGACAGAATTCGTTTCTATGGAAATCACTTGAAAGCATTTTTGAATTTTCAAGAGTATTGAGATCGTCATGTATTCTTATTGTGTTATCCTTGCGTTATTTATCATTTTGTTGACGTTTGTATATTTCATTGTAGGTAAGTTAAAACAAATCCTAAAACTTTTCTTTAATTGTTATATCTTGAAACTGATTAAAAGTTTCCACTGATTTTTCGAAGACCTTCTCAAATTTGTTTTTTAATATTGCAGGAATTAAAGAATCTAATGAAGATATTATAACGTAGATTATGTTGAGATCCGTTCTGTATAAGACTCGAAAAAATTATTTTTACTACTGAAATAATATATATGATTTAATTTTAAGTACTTATTAAAAATACTATTATATATTTTACACCTACCATTTATAAATACTTTCATACTTTAATGAATATATTTATAAACTTTCGCGACAATGTGAGATTTTTAAATTGTGTAGTTATAATTATACAAAGTAAATTAATTATCTTTTTTTATTCACAGGTGCTTTTCCTATGCGTAAGTATGAATTCCTTTCATAAACATTATGAAATATATGTTTATTTTGAGAAGTTATATTAAAATTGATCATTTATCATAAAATTATGTATCATTTGTAAAAATATGTAAAATTGATCATATCAGTTTATATAAAATAGTGAAGCTTATATTGCTCTAAAATTAATTTTTTTATCAAGTGTACGCCAATTAACTATTTTATTTTATTTTCAGATGATTGTTGTAAGTAAAGTAAAAACACTACTAATAAAAATAGTTAATATCAATAATCTAAATAAACTAAACTAATGATAAAAAATATATAATTAAAGCAATTTTATCCTTTCACTTCTATTCTCGCTTTTCACTCTTTTGTCGTCTCACCAATATAGATTGATAGTAGAAAAATATTAATTACAGAAATTTAATTGTTTATCTGCAAAGATTAAAATTGTCTATCTGCAAACACTAATTGTTTATCTGCAAAGATTAATTGTTTATCTACAAAAGATTAATTGTTTATTTATATTTTTACTAATTAGCGAAATGCCAAAGTTATTTTATACCCACAAAAATTAGTAAGGAGACTGAAAATGGGGACATTTTGTTTAGTTTCTGTCACTTGCTGTGCAATGGAGTTTTTTCTTTTAACTATATAATTGCATAGAATGAAAAAGAATCTATATCAAAATTAAGGGTACTTGTCTTGTATATTATTTAAAAAAAGAAGAATTTTTTTTAATGTTATAATGGGATACTAGAAAATCTGTTTTCAAAATCAGAATTTTAGTATGTAAAACAGTATTATTTTTGACGATGTCGAGAATTGTTTTATTGTTTCTATTCATATCTATTAAAATTACTCTTTGGACGAAATTTATGAGAATTTCTACGAATTTTTTTAGTATTATATATAATTATATAAAGATTGCCATTACTTTTATTATTGAAGGTAATTTTTACTGAAAGCCACAACTGTTTTAACAATCGCAATTTTTGTTACTTTTGCATTTACTGTGAGATGCAGTGTTACAAAGTTCATTGCATAATAAAATAATGTTCAAAATTTTATTAATGAATAAAATTTTATTACTTTTAATTTTGTTTTAAATACCCTGATCTACGTGTAAAATAAATTGGAATTATTTAAAACTACTTGGCATTAATACTCATTATCCCAATGAGTACACTGCTAACAATTATTACGATCTTGCACCAAAATGTGCTACCCATTTAGCTGCAACTATTATTTGTTGCTTAGTTTCACCATTTTATGGCTACCACGGATACCATTTATTGGTGAAACGTTTCACCAAAATATCTACCCCCATTAAAATTTAGATTATATCAAATATTCTTATATTTTACACTCCGATCACAAGATCAATACTTTTTTTCTTATCTTCGTCTCCGCACGGACTCGAACTAGTAATCCTCTGATTACCAGCTGAACGCCTTTACCCACTGGGCAACCGGGCCACGGCACCCCTGTCTGTGGATTTGTTGATGTAGATTCAGCGAAGGTTTCGGTTGCAGTTTAGAAGATTGCACGATTTTTTTGTAAAAGCTGCGCTATTCTCGATCTCATTCTCGAACCTAGATTGCATCATAATAATGGGAAAGTTTCTGCAGAGCACTAAGATATGGTGCAACGTTGAACTGAAATTTTTAACTGTGTATAATTCTGTTTAAATAAAAAATATGCACAGTTGATTTGAAAGAATTTTAGACAATTTCCATAATTTTTTTTAAATTATTAATCTTACGAAGCATCATGAGGTGTTTTTCATATCTATATATATAAAAGCGAAAGCCACTGACTCACTCACTGACTGACTGATTGATCACGAGATCTCCAGATCCAAAAGCCCTACAGTGCTGAAATTTAGAACACAGATTCATCTTGGGCCCTAGGGGTGCACTAAGAAAGGATTTTTAAAAATTCGAACTCGAACTGCCAAAATAACGATTTTTAAAAAACCTTCCCATAGGATTAACATGGGGAACATGTAACAATGCAAAATATAAAATTTAAACAATGGAAAATTTTAATATTATGTAACCTACCAGGATCATTCTGATTGGCTGGTGACTAAATATCGCCAAAATGTCGCCAAATTAATAAAAAACATCGCCAAATTCATAAAAAACATCGCCAAATTCATAAAAAACCATCGCCAAATTCATAAAAAACCATCGCCAAATTAATAAAAAACATCGCTAAATTCATAAAAAAACATCGCCAAATTTATAAAAAAAACATCGCCAAATTCATAAATAACATCGCCAAATTCATAAAAAAACTTCGCCAAATTAATAAAAAACATCGCCGAATGAATAAACAATTCCGCCAAATGAATAAAATATCGCCAAATAAACTAAAATATGATAATATATGTAAAAATAATATAAAAATGGCGAAATTATAGTCAAAAAATGATAAAATGCCAAAATGGTGAAAATATGATTGGATAACGGGATATTACATACTACAACAACTATGAAAATTAAATTTGGCATGGAGCATGACATTTTAAGCCAAAATTGCTCACTAAGAAAGAATTTTCATTTTCAAAAACTCGAAATCTAACTGCCAAAAGTAAAAATCCTTTCCACATATCCACTGACTCATCACTAATATTGTAACTTTCTGTATACCCAGGAAGATGAAATTTGACAGAGTTGTTACTTATATCTTACAAAGAAAAAGTAAGCTATCTGGTAGATACAAGCCACTCTGCACCATTATAATTGGTTCATGAATACTTTGGACCCCACGTGGAAGGTCAGAGGGAGAGTGTATAAATGGTCAATCTGGTTGACGCGGCGTACCTTCCTCTACTCCATGTTATGTCATTTATCCACGAAGGCTGATTACCCATAGAATTATTGGGGTGGAAGTGTATACCTCCTGTCACCAAGGGTGACATTTTCCTTCATGCGGTATAAAGATCAGAGGGTAAAATGGGTTAACAAACGACCTGAACGACGCGGCCTACTTTTCTTTATATGATGGTCTGCCTATACGACGAGTTATAAGGCGGAATCGAAAACTGTTGTAAACTCCTCCTCCATCTGTACAAGTGTCAGAGGGGGAATGGGTTTGCGTCTATCGTTTGTAGTAGTGGGTAGGGGATAGGGTACAATTTAAAAAAAAAATTGATTTGGCAATGCAGTAAAAAATATGACTTATTTTTTATTTAAAAAAGTTCAATATTAAAAAAGAGCCCGTGCAAGATCCAAAAAAAAAAGTGTTGGGGAGCCTTCCCCCTTGCCCCCCTCCTCGCATATTGATAAGGTTTACCGTACAAAAGAAAAAATATGAAAATCTTGAATTTTGGCAAATGAACATTTTAAAATCGCTTTCGTTTTTTCTTCTTATATTCTCACCAATTTGTGAAACTTAACGACATATGTAGACATATGTGTCTAATAAAAGTTTTTCGAAGATAATTATTATTGACAATTTAAAGAGTTGTTCCTCTTTAAATCTTTGGGATGTTACTAAAGGTTAAAATATGGATGTTAATCAACGGGAGTAACGTATATATATCCACGTTATTGTATAGCCAATTTCTCCATATTATTAATCTTTTCAGTTCTTGCAGGGCCTTTGTTAATAAAATTTCGTTACAAATTGGAACTTTTAACGCTGTGGTTTCCCTTGATGGGAAACCTCTCCATAGGATTAACATGGAGGACATGTAACAGTTCAAGATTGAAACAATGGAATATTTTAATATTACGTAACCTATGAGGAGCATTCTGATTGCATGATGACTAAATATCGTCAAAATGTCGTCAAATAAATAAATAAAAATGTCGCCAAATAAATAAAAATATCTCCAAATTAATAAAAACATCGCCAAATGAATAAGAAATTCACCAAATGAATAAATAATTTCGCCAATTGATTAAAATATCGCCAAATGAACTAAAATTTGATCATATGAGTAGATGAGCGCAAAAATGGCCCAACTCATATTTTTTTTTAAACTGATCATTTTATGATACTAAACTTTCTTACAGAATACGCATTTACTGAGCAATATCGGTATAACCCATTTCCCCGTAATTTCGTCTAGAAAGCGTTCATAATTCGTTTTTGACTTCAAACACTTCTTCGTTGACAAAAATATTCAAGCTCCGTTTTCTTCGTAAAGGATATTTGGGGATAGGGCCATTCTTGCACTCACCTACTTATATATGTAAAAATAACATAAAAATGGCGAAATTAGTCAAAAAATTATATAATATCAAAATAGTGAAAATATGATTGGATAACGGGATATTCCGTACTACAACAACTATGAAAATTAAATTTGGCATGGAGGTACACTTTAAGCCACTAATTTTCAAACACTCGAACTCTAACTGCCAAAAGTAAAAATCCTTGCCACTTATCCACTGACTCATTACTAATTCTCTAACTTTCTGTATACCCAAGAAGATGAAATTTGAATTCTATATGTAAGATGCATATCTTACATAGAAAAGGTAAGCTATCGGGTAGATACAAGCCACACAGTACCATAATAATTGGTTCATGAATACTTTGAACCCCACGTGGTAGGAAGGTCAGAAAGAGAGTTTATAAATGGTCAATCTGGTTGACGCGGCCTTTCTCTACTCAATGTTATGTCATTTATCCACGTAGGTTGATTTCCCGTAGAATTATTGGGGTGGAAGCGTATACTGCCTGTCACCAAGGGTGACATTTTCCTTAATGCGGTATAAAGTTCAGAGGGAAATATGGGTTTACAAACGACCTGATCGACGCAACTCACTTTCCCATACGACGGTAGGTCATTTATCGTCCATACCACGATTCCCCGACGAGTAATGAGAACGAAATCGTTTGCAGTTAAGAGCGACATTCCCTTCACGGGGAACAAAAGGTCAGTGGGCGGAATGGGTTAATAATTGGCTTGGTCAATGCGGCCTACCTTTCTTTATATGATGGTATGCCTATACGAAGAGTTATGTGGCGGGATTGAAAACTATTGTTGTGGACTCCTCCCCCACGTGGTACAAGTGTCAGAGGGGGAATGGGTTTGCGTCCATCGTCTGTAAGAGGATATTGTTTCGAATTATTTAAAAAAAAATTATTTTGGCAATGCAGTAAAAAATTTGACTCTTATTATTATTTATTTTAATAAGTTCAATATTAAAAAAGTGCGAGGTCAAAATCCGAAAACAGTGCTACGGAACCATCCCTCCTCGCCCCCCCCCCCCTCCCCCCCCCCCCCTGGATATTGATAGGTTTACCGAATAAAAGAAAAAATATTTGGCAAGTGAACTTTTTAAAATCGTTTTCTTTTTATATTCTCGCCAATTTATGAAACTTAACTACAAATATTGACATAGGTGTCTAATAAAAGTTTTTCGGAGATAATTATTATTTCCTCTTTAAAATCTTTGGGATGTTACTAAAGGTTAAAATATGGATGTTAATCAACGGGAGTAACGTTTATATATACACGTTATTGCATAGCCAACTTCTCCATATTATCAATCTTTCCAGTTCTTGCAGGACCTTGCTAATAAAATTTCGTTACAATTTGGAACACTGTGGTTCCCCCTGATGTGTGACAAATTAAGAATATTATTTATTTCGCTATAAATATTGTATTTGTATAATTTTTTTAACTTATTTCCTTCCCGTGCGTAGAACGGGTATTTCAGCTAGTTAGACTATATTTCATTACGTTAATACTAAAACAGTTAAGTAATTAGTTATAATCTAATCTCGTATTTTTTTTATTTTCCAGAAAATAACTTTTAAGGTAGCAATGATAGCATTAACATCGCAAATTACAAAAGCTTTTGTAACGTCCAATAACCTATTTGTGTCAAAAGAGATTTTCTTAAGTCTGTTAGTATTTTGAACATAAATATTAGTCAAATAAATTGTAAAATAAAAGCGAATGTCTGCTTGTGAATTATTTATATTAAGGAATTCAATCCAAGATCTATTCCACCAGTTCATACATTTCATGAATTCAGTTTTCTCCTGTTCCTGATCCCCAGTTGCTCAGTGGATAAGGCGTTCAGCTACTAATCAGAGGATTGGTGGTTCGAATCCGCGCGATGGACTTGACAAAGAAAAGTAAAAAAGTAAAAAGTAGTGATCTTGCGATCGGAGGGTTGTCAGCTTCGCTACAAAAATACTAGAAAGTCGTCCAGAACATCCAACAAATTATACTGGCGTGTATACGGGACTGGTGCACGATAACGGGGTCCAATGTACTGACGCTTATTGAGGTTGCGTCGGGTGCCAGCTCAGGTGTTGTCCTCGTCATCTGACCATGGTTCAAAAATACGAGGCATCGTTCCCGGGTCTTTCCTTTGAGATAGGCACCAAACCGTCGCCAATAGCCCACTGTGCAGCTCTAGTGCAACGTTAATTAAACAAACCAAACCAACCTGTTCCTGTATCGAAATTTTATATACGTTTTGGTATTAAACATGGACACTTAGCTGCAAAAGTTCCCTTATATTGTTTCAAATCATATAGTATTTTTAACACTACACTGCTCTCGCTGTGTCTGAGAGACACAATCAAGACGAATCGAATTGAAGGTGGGGCGAAATTAGTAAAATAAAGACTAAGATAATTTATTCTTGTTAGGGGCCGTCCACTTATTACGCCGCGTATTACGATTGGATCCGCTTTTGCTGTTTTCATTAAACCCTACCAAGGACCATCACACATTCGACTAGAGTATAATAGAAAACAATCACCTTAACACATAAATATACTTACGTATTTCACAGCAGAAAGCTGTTGTTTAATATTTATAAATATTTTCACTCGAGGTAAAACATTTTTTTCTTACTTTCCCGAGCTGCGCAATAACATTAAAGAAAATAAACCAACAACCACTCGAACCTCTGGGCACCTTTTTCTCCCTATGATCGAAATCACGTGGTCGATCCGATTAATTGTTAGGGCTTGCGAGCCTCTCATTCGTAATAAGTGACGGTCCCTAATAGTGAGTGATGTCATTCCAGTAAGAAATCTTTCAATTCGTCTCACCTCCAATTCGATTCGCCTTGCATTTAGGGACCCGAGCAATGTAGGGTTACAATAGCTAAAGTGTAAATAGTTCGAAGTTTTTCTTTTAATAGTATAACTAGTATAATTATATAATTAACATAATTCTCTATGGAATAAAAAGTTTTTATGAACATGTAACTTTTATCTCCTTTGACACATTTTTAAATGATAATATTGTAAAAATATTATTATAATTCTGTTTGGAGAATCCATGTGCAATTCAGCTCCCCCCACTCTCCTAGTTTTGTGATCTCTGCGGAAAGACTTTCATAACACTTTCATATGCTTATACACAAGTTTTTGAAACTATTATAAACCGTGCCCAAACCATAAGCAACAAAGAATTGAATATAAATCTTTTTTATATTCTCATATTTACGATTTCTTGTCATTACAACACTTCTCTTGGAATGTAATCCAGGAAATGAAAACTAATTAGAGAAATTGTATAAATGATAATTCTGAAAATGATAATTTTATTTTCTTCATATTTTTTAATAAAAGTAAACGCGTGTTATTCGAAAGTATTTATCTGAAATTTATTAAAATTAACACAATTAGACATTTTTTGAGAATATTGAAAAGAAATGACAACGAAAATACGAAATTATATAAGAGACGTTGCTTTTAACTTCTACTTATTTAGTTTCTTATATAAGTCATGCTATGTGACAATGACTATAAGAATTGTCATCCCAGACCTCATGATTGGTATAATTTTAAAGTAGGCGCCATTTGAATACCATTTTACTTTCATTCTAATCGTTTGGTTTTCTTTCTTTTAACTCAGATACGATTTCTTATTGAAATGGAATTTTAGTTATTGTTTCTTATTCAATACAACTTGAATAGAAATAAACATCAAATTAAATATATATCATGTTAAACAATTTTGTAGAACTGCAACTAAAAGTTCTTCATATATCGTTTTTGAGATATTTACATATTTTTATTCCCGAGTTAATTACATTTAAAATGACATATTATTTTGTTTTTACTCTAATTAGAAATTACTAAAATGTAATAAAATATATTATTTTATTGAAATTGACACGTAACATTGTATTCTTCAAATAAATTTTTCTCAAAATGTGTTTTTTTTTTGTGTTTGACGTATCTTCATTTTATTATATATGTAAACAATTATATATGTAAACTTTTTTGTATTTATTCTCTACAAATTCCTCATATTATACTGAAATGAGCTTTTAAAGATTATGGTTTTATTTATTTTTAAAAAATATTTTTTCTGCTACAATTTTTGTTTTTACTTAATTGTAGTAACTTTCCTTAAAAAACATATAAGATTTGTCTTTAAAAGCTCATTTCAGTAAATTAACAAGTATCTTTAGTTTACACATAAAAAAAATCAAATGCATGTTTATAGCATATTTTGGGAAAAGTTAAATAGTAAAATGGTAATTTAACATTGGAGGTATAGGAGGTTCCAACTCCCCTTAAATTGTAGCACCTGCTAAGGATATAACGAAAAGTATTACACGCATAACGTGTTTTGTTCGAAAGTTCGAAAAATATTTATTATCACATCATATAATTTCCGTCCAAATTTTCAATCGAACTAAACTATTTTATTTGACCAGAAACAATCTCGATAAAGTTGCGAAAATTGGAATCTGTATATGAGTCAATGCATTTAGGAAAGTCACCTTAGTGTGTTGAAATACGCTCTGAATGTTTGCCTCTCATATTAAGAAACGGTCCGATGTATGTTTCTAAAGCTACTTGCATTCTGTAGATTTCTACAGAGTGTATTCTGAAATCCGGCTTTTATGTTGTTGAACTAGACACTTCCTGTATAATGTTTGATAAAGCATGGTTGCATTAGATTTCGAAAGTACTCACTAAATGAAATAAATATGAACTAAAAATTTCGAAATAACACATTAAATGTCCACACATATCGTAGTGGAAATTTTAGATTTCGAAAGATAAAATTTTATTTCTTTGCAGGTGAACACGTCCACATCTGTGGATTCTAACCTTCTGAAAAGTAATAAAAATATATAGAATTTTATAACGACACCTTAAGGGGGTCCGATACCTTCGACATTTTTTTTATTATTTTTATACTTGTACAATCCAATTTTTTTTCTCTTTCTAAATATGCATAAAAAACCATTTTAAGATGCTCAATTTTTTTTTAAATTGCACATTTATTTTTAAATTAAAATTTTAGTAAATTTTTTAACAAATTTTAAAATTCCTACTCCTTTTTTGTTTATCAATATTTTGAAGCAATTTTTTTTAATTAAGATCTTGAATAATATGTAAATAGATGTATGCATTCAAATTTTGATTCAGATACATCACTTTAAAAAAATAAAATATATTAGAAATTTTGGAAAAAAAATTGACGAAAAAAAATAAAATTCCATTTTAAGTGGTTTTAAAAAACAAATTATGGTAAAAATAAGAAATCTGAATGCATACATCTATTTAAAATATATTTATCTTGCTATACACACAAAAATTATGATTTTAAGTATAATAGTAAAAAAGCCTTAGCATTTTTAGTGTTCATTAAATTTCAAAACCACGAACAGAGATATTTGCTTTTAAAGTTTACATATGATACAACTATGTTATAGGAACACATCATTAAAACATTCATAACTAAAAAAGTAATAGGAATTTTTTGAAGCAGTTTTTTGTGAGTTATTAAGATAAGTTTGAATATTATTTTTTAAATATAAAAAAAATGACTTTTTTTTGCGAATTTTGGGTATCGGACCCCCTTAAAAATATACGAAGAATTTGTGATATACCAACCCCCTTTTCCCACGTATTCCAATACGGCCATATTAATTGTTGTTTAAAAGAATTAATAATGATTTTATGCAGTTTGAGGAGTTCGTTTGCAAAACAAAACATATAAAAATATTTTTAAAAAAAACTAGATAAGCATTTTAGATTATATAAAAAAAAGATGATATCTATATCCGCTATTTAAAAAACAATCTTAATCATATGTATTAGATCCTATGTACTTACATCTGTAAGCCCCGTTTGATACTTTGTGGTACACGGGGGTTTCTTTATATCTTCAATAATATATATATATATATATATATATATATATATATATATATATATATATATATATATATATATATATATATATATATATGTATATATATATATATATATATATATATATGTATATATATATATATATATATATATATATATATATATATATATATATATATATATATATATATATATATATATATATATATATATATATATATATATATATATATATATATATATATCCTTAATCTTCCCTAATTTACACTGTTAAAATTTTTTACGACCTTGCACCAAAATTTGGTACCCGTTTAGCTGCAACCAACATTTAGTACTTAGTTTCACCATTTTACGGTGCTACTAGTGGTGAAACGATGCTCCAAAATTCGAGTTTTCTTAGTATTTTTGTAGCGAAACTGGCAATTCTCCGATCGCAAGATCACAACTTTTTTACTTTTCTTTGTCAAGTCCACTGATCGGACTCGAACTAGGAATCCTCTGATTCATAGCTGGACGCCTTTATCCACTGGGTCATGGAGGCATTTGATCGTCGTTGTCTTTCTTGGAGGGGATTCCCCGGTTTGTTGATGTAGCGACAGCGAACATTTCTGTTGCAGTTAAAGTGGTTAAACCAATTATAGGTGAAAACTTCGCTTTTTTCCGATAAATGATTTTTGCACTAATTGTGTGTGTGGGGGGGGGGGAGGGGGTCAGAGGGTTAAAACAAAATAACTTCGAGTGGGAGTTAGGTGCTTGTACATTACTGAAATTTAAACAAAAAAAAATAAGAGTTTTATTGCTATTGAGTAATATATTGAATGCGACGACAAAATAATATTTTGCTATAATGAGCGTTTATTTTAACTTATAATTAGTTTCCAAGATAAGTCATCTTAAAAACTTTCTGATTTGTCGACAGCAGAGTTGCAATTCTCCCTGTAGTGGCCCACGTTTATGTTGTATATAGAAAATTCTGTGTAATTATTAGATGTGTTACCTGAAAAGACAAGAAATTACCATGATTAAGCGGTTTAATTTTTTTTAAAGGATAAATGAAAAGAATAACTGAGAAAAAGATTCAGGTTTAAAAATTGTTGATAATGATCAGAGTGAATATTTTTAAACATGGTTATTGTAGCAAAAAATTAACAGTTATGAATAAAGTTTTTCTACTTTAAAATGTTTCATTATTATTGTATAACTGTTCTCATTTCTTAATTGAAGTGTTTTGTTACAATTGACGTGTTTGTACATTCTTCACTGTTTCTATTGCATCAATTATATATTTAAAAAGAAAATCATTGATTTTTTTGGTCACATATTTGAAACACCATATACACATTTTTTTAAACTTGCGCTACTTTTATTTTATTAATTTAGTAAATTTCCCATTAGATAATGCATATTTAGGAAGCTGTTTAAATTTTTTAGTAAAATAAAGTAATAAAATAAAACTAGGTATGCTGGAACTAGCGGGACCTACAATGGGTTAAACCCTACAGTCGGTTCTAGTACAAGTTTAATTTATAAATGACCATGAAACACAAATGCAAACCAAAGTTTTAATTTATCGTCGTAAACTATAGTATATTACATAAATAACTCCGAACGAATGAACCAAACAGACGAACCAAACAAACATAACGAACGAACGAACGAACAAACTAAACAAATGAAAGTTTACTTAACAGAATGAGCGTGTACCAATGGCTGTATGTTTTTACTTCCGTTACGGTTCATTCGCATAATATGTCACCTTTTATCCGGACCCGATTTTATCCGGACCCGACTACAAGTCAAAAGTAATACCAGAATGCTCAATATTTTTTTTTTTTATAAAACTGTTTTAATAATTACAAAACATACATTTTATTTCTTAAGTTCTAATTAACTTCAAAATTAGTTCAATGCATACATATTTATGGTTGATTATAATGCGTGAATGTTGGGAAATATGAATAAAATGAAATACGCTATTTTTAATCGTATTAAATATCTTCTGGAGATATAAGCGTTATTTTTGTGATAAATAAATAACATTTTCGAAAACTATTCTTGAGTTTAGAAAATGATTTTGCTTGGCATTACAATTTAGTAACCCAAACTGTAATGTCAAGTTTAGTTTGGGTAAAAAAATGTAATGTTCTTTCTAAGTATGTTCAAAAGTGCTAATAAGTAATGCAGTGGTTCTGGTGCAGAATCGCATATCAATTACCCAAATGAACAATTCTGAAAAAATTCGAAATTTCCAAAAAAATTAATTATATTTCCCCCTAATGATTGGTTGCTTGAATATAAACTGCCGACGATCTTACAGGAAAGTCCGGCTAAAAATATTTCGTAATTTTGGAAACATAATCAGTGGGCTAAGGAAAACTTAAGTAACAAACATTGCTCAACAGCTAATTGAATATAACTTACCCAAGATTTTCTAATTCTTGAAACGTAATCAAAGGGCAAGGAAAACCTGAGTTGGCACTCCACTTTCGAAGTTTTTGCAACACAACCGAAGTAGGCCATTTAGCTGACAACAGGTTTAGCGTAGATTATGTTCAAGATCGACTCGCAACCCTCCGATTGTTGGACCCGTCGCTCTTCGGAGAGTTGCCAGCTTCGCTACAAAATACTAGAAAAGTCGTCCAGAACATCCGCAAAATTAACGGCGTGTATACGGGACTGGTGCACGATAAATCTGATCGGGGTCCAAAGTCTTGACGTCTATTGAAGACGTTGGGTGCCAGTTCAGTTCGTTTCCTCGTCATCTGACCATGGTTCTAAAATAACGAGGTGCATGTATGAATGTGTGTGAATGTGTATGTGTCCCCGGGTCTTTCCTTCGAGATAGACCCCAAACCGTCTCCAATATCCCACTGTGCAACTCTAATGCGACGTTAATTAACCAAACCAAACCATGCCAGCACGAGCTTGAAACAATAAAAGACGTTGAAATAAATTTTATACAATAAATATTTCTTACAAATAGGTTTCATTAAAATTTATCATCAGTTAATTGTGTGTATGGAAAACAAATGTTTTTAATTTCTTTCATAGTTATATTAAGTTTCCCAATTTATTAAACACCCATGAACACTTGAATAAATTTTTTCGTACTACTACAACATTAATAGACTTACCACATCCGGCTGAAAATAAATAAAATGTCTAATTGTAGCATTTATACAAATACAAATACAAATATTGACGACCAACAACAGGCTCAAGGCCCAACAAGGTTGGTCCATCTAGTACCTCTTAACTATCCCCCAATGCATATCTAACTTCTTCTTAAAATCCGTTACTCCTTTACAATTAACAAAATTCACTGGCAAGTTGTTCCATTTGTCTATTACCCTATTATAGAAATAGTGTTTTCTCCCTTTCCGATTTAAATGGGATTTGTTTAACTTAAACCCATGACCTCTCGTTCTATCACTCATATTAAAATCTAAACCCTCCACATCTTCTTGTTTGATAAATATGAATAGTTGAATCAAATCTCCCCTAACCCTTCTCTCTTTCAGAGTATACATATTCAAATTTCTTAATTTATCTTCATATTTCATGCCTGACATCCAAATAGGTCCTAACATATTTATGAATAACCGTAAAACTTTTATAAATATTTAAAAAAAACTATTCATCTTTAATTTCTGAATTTTAATTTTTAGACAATTTTTATAATTATGGTTTTCTGTAGTTTTGGTAAGTAAATTGAACGATGAGTGAGTTGAGTAAAATTAAGTGTTGGTGTTTAAATTTCAATGACTAAAATCTTTTCGAATTTATATATGTTTTGTTTAATTTAAATGTAACATCAAACTAGAACATAAAACATTGATCCGTAATTTCCCGTATTGGCAAGTTATGTTTTTTAGTGCAGTGGTCTCATCAATCAGGACCCAAAATAGGATCGGGGACGCTTTTTTACATACGTGCTCATGAACGACCCCCTCCCCCCCCCCCCCCCCCCTGCTTGATGGGAAAGCGTGCATTTCAATTTTGTTTGAACATGAAAATGAAATGAATAAAAATTTGTAAAACTAATTAAAATGTTGTTTTGAATTTTACACAGCCTTTACTAAGAATATGGACATAAATGTACCCAACAAATATATAGAAAAGGTAACAGCACAATTAGAAGCTCAATTACTTTTAGCATCTTTCTTGTATATTTACGATTATATTAAACTCATGAAAACATTGTAACAGTCTTAATTTTTTCAGAACAGTATGAAATGAGTAAAATCTTTCTTTTTGGTTGATAATCTCGTAAAATTTTGGCTGTGAGCTTTATATTTTCACTCCTTAAATCAGCGTAAATATTTAGTCTGTTACGATATTTGTATTCCATGTAGCAGTAGGTAGAAAAGCTTGTTCACATATACAAGTTGTGCAAAAGGTGTAAAATACCTAAACGCTTTCTCGCCCAGTTGGTTTTGGTCACTTTTGACAGTTAACAAAAATTCAAGTAGTTTCTTTTAATATTGCTTTTTCAGGAAGGTTGCCAAGTGTGTTCGTGCATTATAACCATTTGTTTTAAGAGTTCGCAGACCCTCTAATATCCATTCGCGGACCCCTGGGGGTTCGAGGACCACCTTTTGGGAATCTCGTTTAGGGTATGAACATTAATATCATGTAAGTGTAACACATTTGTAAATTAAAAGTTTATTTTAATAGAATTTCTTTCATGAAATATTATACGTGCTTTTGAATTTTAATGAAATTATTAAAAAAATCTACTTACGGATAGCAACTGCATCTATGTAAATAAATAATATCTAAAAAACTCAAGAAATCACAATAAATAAAATGTTACTCATTTAATTATTATACAAAAAACAACAACCTAAATCAGCTTTACACATTACTAGTAATTATAATTTTATAGTTTATATACATCAACTCTTTAAATCCGAACACAATATTTATTTACGTTTTTTTTAACGAAGAGTAATCCCCGTCAGTGTCTTTTTTTTCAGAATCTTTGGTGCACTTGGATAAACTAATATTTAAACTAATAATTTTAAATTAATAAAACAATTTACTCACCAACACTACAGAATACAATAATTAGGAAAATTGTAAGAAGAATTAAGTTTTCATAAATGAAGCCCATTTTAATGGCATTAGATGACTTTGGGCTGAAGGTTTCTTTAAAATACAATGCAGAATTTATAAAACACAAAAGCTTATGAAACTAGTTTTAATTGTACAATACCAACCGAAGATAACCACCTGCTCGAGATGTTGAAATTTCATAGAAATTTCAAAGCAATACATTTCAGCAAAATTCTCATGGAAGATCAAAATCAGCAAACATTTCATCCAAACACAATAGAACCATTTGCAATGAACTTGCTTTTGGAGTACGAACACCAATAAACAGGTAAGGGACCGTTCACAAATGGTGTCACACTGAGACGGAAGTGAAGGGGGTTCATGAAGCTGTGACATTTTGTGACACGGGGGGAAGGGGAGTTACAAGAAGTGTGACATCACACACATAGCATAAAAACATTGACAATTAACGAAGCAAAAATAAAATTCAGAAAAATAAACTGTGTAGCTTCCATTTTGAATCTGTTGTTATGAAGTGATGCTGTAAAAAAATATAATGAGTTACAGTTGTCGTTGAAAAATAATAAAAATAAATACAGTTGCGAAATGAAATTTCAAATATCACCTATAACTTAGTGTTTTGTTTCTGAACAGTATATATTTTATAATTTATTACGTGCTAGATGGATATTGTTGGAAAGAGAACGTGACATGTGACATAGGGGATACCGTGAGAAGTGTGATAGTTTGTGACATAGGAGGGACAAGGGGAAGTAGGGGGGGGGGGAATCCAAAATACGAAGAAAAGATGCGATATCATTTATGAACTGCCATTTATGTTATTGTTTTAGATAGAAACGCAAAATGTGATCAGGGGAATAATGATGAGCGTCCACTACTTTATGAAATCAAGATGTTGATGTCTTAAATAAACTACAGGGCTGTGCTTTCATTGTACAGAGTTGAGAAACGTAAAGAACGCTGATAGTTCGTCAAAAATAAACGTTAAAATATCGGAATGCTGTGTTTGTGCTATGTGCACAAGACAGGAAACTTTGCTTTCGTTTTTTCTTTTCCTTCGTCACTCTTGGAATGTCACCGATTTTCCACTATACTCTTCGCGTGTGATATTTTAAAAAATAATGTTATTTAATTAGTATTGTATTGGGAAAGGAGTTATCCTTAAAGCCCTCCCTCCCCCTCTTTCCATCCTAACGTATTTGGTACAAAAATCTTATTAACCTTAAAAACAAACAACAATCCACCACTTTCTAATATTTTATGAACGTTTGCGTAAAATCTTCCACTTCATATGAATGCAATATTATTTAAAATCTCGCTCTATATATTTTCATAGCATCTAATAATATGGGTAGCCTAATCTTTATTAAATTTGAAAGAGTTTACTGCATAACGAAAAAAAAATACAATTTCTATATCATGAGTTTCTTGTACAATTTCAGTGATATAAAAATGTACATAATTAATATTTAAACATTTTACTGTAAAGTTATTTTCTTAATATTATATTAAGAATCGATATTTAAAAAACTGCGAAGTGGAATACATTTGCACATTAGTTCTGTAGATATAGTACATTTTTATAAAGATAATTTTATCTTTTTCTTAAAATACCATTCAACGGAAGGTCTTTTTTTATATTTTTATTGAAAATTGAAATGTTAGGTCATACTAACTTGAACATTAAAAAAAATCCACATATTATGTTCTGTTAAAATATTTTTCAAACCACCTCTGACATAGTATGTTCTTTTCAAGTCAACGTTTACCACTAGAATATAAAATCGAAAATTACTTTAGAATATCTAAATAAAAACAAATTAAATGCAGAATTACGGGTTTTATTAATGAAGAGAGCATGCAACAACAAAAGATTCGCGATCTTTGGGGTTCCACAGAGTCACAAGGAAAAAATATTAAAATGCATTAACCCAACTTGGACTAGATTATGAACCCCCCCCCCCCCCCAAAAAAAAACTATTTTACTTGTTCCATACAGTTTGAAAATCAGTGCAATAATTAAATTAAGCGGTTATTAAAATGTTTTAGGCGTTTAAATGAGTGTTAAATCTTCAGGTAAGAGACTAAAAGTAATTTTTGATGGTGATGTTTACTTTTCTACGTATTTATTGGGTAAATTTGTGGCCATATTCTTAGTAAACATGCTTAGCTGAGTAAAATTAAAAGAAATAATACAATTTATTTCAGAATTTTTTCTTCCCTCTATTTTCATGTTCAGGCGAAATTGAAAAGTATACATGCACATAAAGAGGGGGGACTTTCATGAGTTTATTGGAAAAAAGGGATCCTTGGTCCTATTTCATTATTATTAAGTATTAGCTAAGAGGGGGAGGGGAAAGTGTTTCTTGAAGTTAAATGTTTAATTTAAATAATTTTAAATTAAATTTTAATTAAATTTTAAATTAAATATTAAATTTCACATTGTTAAACTTATTAAAAAAAATACTTTGTTTAATGGCTTTAATTTTAGCAAAAAATTAAATTTCTGTGTGATTTAATTTATGTCCAACAGTCGATTTGTTTGAGTATACAAAAACACTTGTGGTAGTCAGATGCATGGAAACTTCTAATTAAAAACTAGAAAAGTCGAATTATTTACCAATATTCCTGGGTTTGGTGTAAAAAAATAACCATTTAATACATTAAGATAAAAACTCGTCTTATAGAACATTGCGTTAAGAATATTAAAATACAAATGCAACGTTAAAATACGCAATAAAAGTTCGTAATAATCCGGACATGTTTCGGGACATGTTTTTGGTCATATATTTAATTTTTCTAACTCACATTTAATTTGCAAACCTAAATCTCCAGTTGAACTTGACTTCCTGGAGGCGTTTCATATTTTTAACAATATTGATTCGGTTGTCAATGAAACGTTTGCGGCCCTAATGTTTCCCGCTTGTTGGCACACAATAGTTAACTCCAACCGATTGTAATAGGTTTTGGGTTTTTGGTCTTTGGCAACATTTTAGATTGCTTGGGTTTATTTATATTTCATTACACACAGACTTTGCATTTTTCGCTGATGAAGGGTGATGTATCTCCCGAAACATGTCCGGATTATTACGGACTTTTATTGCGTATTTTAACGTTGCATTTGTATTTTAATATTCATTTAATACATTCTAATGAAAAAAATTAGAAAAAATTCTAATGTATTGAGCTTTTGTTTCAATGTTTTAAAAGAATTCCTAAATGTAGATTCGACCCCACTTTGCCCAGTTTCACCATATCATGCGCCTGCAATAATTCACAGGGGTATGCAACTACAAGGTGTTCACCTGCCTGACAATAAAACAAGATTAGAGTAAAGATTGCCGCCATTGTGAAAACTATTGTCATGAAAGTGTTTTGTTTTGTAAAATTCCTGTTAAACACATAATATTTTAATACTTGACTACAGGTGCTGCAAGTCTTTAATATTCAAAAGTTGGTATATATACCCTAGCAAAAGTTGAATTCTAGATCGTTGAATACGTCCAATCAGTTTGGTAGAGAATCTCGGAAGCTTCTATTATGATCAAGTTTAATTCCATCACAGGTCTGTTAGATGCTATCGTAGTGGTAATGGTCTTCTACAGCTTTAGTTATTAAATATTGTTCTACTACTTCTAGATACATTTTACTTTACTCATTATACTTATTTTGGCACCTATCGTTAAAGTTTTATTGCTAGAAGTACACAAAATGCTATTTTTCTAGAACTATTAAAACTACTTTCCTAAAGTTTTTGATAATCAGACTTGTTAGTTTATTTTCCAGTCCGTGCACTACAAAATAAACAGAGACAGAAGAATTTATAAAAAAATTTATAACACATAATGATTTAAAAAAAAAAAATCGTTATTGGAAATATTGATTAAAAGTTCAAAATATATATAGGCAATGAAGTGTTATATGGATAACTCTCATCATGATTAATATACATTAAAAACGTTTTGAGAATTTAAGAATCTCTAAAAAAACTACTGAAAAAATTTAAAACTATTTGGAGAAGTAGAAATAATGCGTGCCCTTATTTTTCACAATGAAATCAGAGCCTATTATAAAGTTATCAATACATATATATAAACGCAAGAATACAGTTTCTACCTATTATTTAGAACAAGGCTGCTTCAGGTTTGAGATAAATCCACTAATTTATAGTATATTATTTTCAATAATGTCAACGTTCTTATTCACAATAAAACTACGCATTCGTTTATTATTTTGATATTAACTAGATAAATGATTTAATGGATTTATGTATAATGTTCGTAGTTTATAAAATAAAATACCAACTTTAAATCCGCTTTTTTTATGATAAAAATCTGCAACCTCTTAAAAGTTATACAAACTTTTCAATTAATTTATTTTTCTATTGGACATTTATTCAAGGTGGATTTTTCTATTTAAAATAATCAGTCTCTTAAAAGTTATAGAAAATTTTCAATTATTGAGATTTATTGAAATTTACATTATGAGCATTTTTAGCTCAATGTGTTCTTTACAATCAGGGCATTTTCTTAAGCAATTCCTCCTCTCCCCCCTATTTCATTTTAGGACATTTTATCTTTACATTTTTGTCACTCAACTTTGTCTCGAAATGCTTTAAAAATAAGGTTTTCCTTTAAGATTAATTTTATAGAATTAAAAACATATGTATGAATATTTTTGAGATAAAAATTATTAGTTGAATTTTATAAAATGATGTAAAGTTTAAGCAATGTTTTTTAAAGCTCTAAAAATCATCCTTCAAATATTTTATACCAATTTTACTCCCTTACCCATTTTTCCTACCTTATCCAAAGCATTCAGGTAAACTAAACTTTTCTCATTGAATTTTAATTTTTTTTAAAATTTTATTAAATTTTTGTTAAATAAGTTTCGAAATAAATAAATAACAAAAAATGCAAATATTCTCATATGGATACTTGTCTCCTATATTATTTTAAAAAATGAAGATTTATTTTTATTTTTAATGAGATATTAGAGAATCAATTTTTAAATTCAGAATTTTAGTTGCAAAACAGTATTATTTTTGTCCAAGTCAAGAATTTTTTAAATTATTTTTATTTATATCTACTAAACTTATGGATCCGATGAATTTCATATGACATTTTGCGAATTATTTTTAGTATTAGGTATTATGTAAATGGTTTTTACTGAAAGCCGCAACTATTTTAAAAATCCCAATTTTCGTTACTTTTACATTTTCTGTGAGATGTAGAGTTAAAAAGGTCATTGTATAATAAAATAACGTTTACATTTTTACTAATGAATAAAAGTTTAATACTTTTTATTTTGTATTAAATAATAATAGGTATACCTGTAATAAATTTGAATTATTTAAAAACTAATTGGCGTAAACATCTCTATCTATAATTCTGTTTCAACAAGAAATACGCACCCTTGATTAGTTTTTTTTTGTGAATTTATATAATAATTAAAAAAAACTATAAATCTTACTAAGTACCATGAAATGTTTTTCCACATATAAACTATATTACATTATATTAATACTGGACCATTAAATAATTGGTTACAATCAAATCCCGTATTTTTTATTTTCCAGAAAATAAGTTTGAAGATAGAACTGATGACGCAGGAAGTTATTAAGCTCTTGTAACGACGAATAATTCATTTGTGTGTAAATATATTTTTAAAGTCTGTTATTATTTTGTATACAAATATTAGTGAAATAAATGGTAAAATTCAACAAATGTTTGTTCTTGAATTATTTATATTAAATAATTTAATTCCTCATCAATTCCTCAGTACATAAATTTCATAAATTCACTGTTTTCTCTTGTTCCTGTATCGACATTTTTGTTTTGGTATTAAACATGCGCACTTAACTGCAAAAGTTTTCATGTCTTCGTCTTTCAAACCATATAATTTTTTTAAATAGCCACAGTTGGAATAGTTCGAAGTTTTTCTTTTAATAGTTTTCTTTTAATATAGTATAACTGGTATAATGATATAATTAACTATGTAATACAGAAGTTTTTTTATGAACATGTAATTTTTATATCTTTTGAAACACTTTTAATTGATAATAATGTAAAAAGATGCATTATTCTGCTTGGAAGATCCTTGTGTAATTTGTGTAATCCTTGTGTAATTTGATTAAGATAAGACACATTTTATTTTCAATAGCTACTTCATCCCTAATATAATATAAAAGCCAATGCATGTTCACTTTTAACAATGAGAATTTTGGTTTGGTCCTAAAGAGAAATCAGAGCGAAATCGATAAGTGAGATTTCCCTAATTTGTTAGTTTGGTTTAAATGAATTCTTTATAATCAAACTGACCTTATTTTGTTGCGAAAGCAGAAATCCTCATTTCATAAAGGAGGCCGAAAAGAACAACAATGGCTAGCATGCGTTTCTGATAGCTAAGCCTAAAATATCCAAAACATAGCCAGACCTCCGGCGTGTGCTGAAGTGGAAAGGCAGAAACTGAATGAAGAGCAAATACGAACTTTAGAATCATATAACAAACAAAAAGACAACATCCCACAAAAGAAGACAAACGTTGCCAAATTGGAAAATAAATAACAGCAAACAGAAAATCGTAATAGAAATAAGCAATTTAACGTGACGTAAAACAAAAAATCAGCAACCAAGGTCTTTGCCTCTGCTTCAAACGGATGACGAATTGAAAGCATAAAACCATTAGGAAATCCATTCAATTTTTGTTTAACTTTAAGGAGTTCAATCTCTGAAATCAAACCCTCTTATTTCTTAGGATTCGACTTAAATATCAAGCAATAATGTTTATATGTACTCAATTGCTGGCGTTTGAATCGGTCAGAGATATAACATTGAAGCAGAATTCTTTTATTTTATCAAACAACTCTTTAATAATTCTATAATTTTCAATAATCGAAATATCTAAACCCAAATAATTAGCTTCATTACTATTTGTTTCATTTAATTTTAATTCATTAAGATAAATATGCTTCCAAATATCGTAAAATTTATTTTACTTAAAAATACACAAATGGTCTATAAAACGTACTGGTTTACGTTATACTTTTCTATTGCTTTTATTTCATAAAAGCATAAAAATATGTTTGTAAAAATAATTCAGAAAAATATTCCCATAAGAATTTCTCTCTTTTGCAAAAATATGTTCGACCATTATACAAAACATTGTTAAAAACACAAAACTTAATAAATCTAAACCATTCACCTTTAGTGCAATTTAATATATTTCGAATTTTTTTATAAATAGAATCAAAAAACTTTAATATATTCTCATGAGGTATATTTGTAAATAAGTTTTCGAAACCACAAGCATGAAACAAACACACATAATAAATCACACATATTCATGTGAAGTGCTGAAAGCTGTGTTAACACCAGGAACTGCGGTTAATTTATTTAAATCAATAAAAGTGAAAAGTTATTCGGGGCGTCAATCGAACCCGGGACCCCATGTTTATAGCACACGTACTATACAACTGAGCTATCTGGGCAACCTTCAAAAACTCTTCACACAGAAGACAGATCGGAAAATTAGACACATACAGTCGTACTACATAACACTTCTGATCTGTGTCATGAGTGAAGAATTTCTGAAGGTTGGCGTAGTCTACATAGTTCAGTGGTAGATATATCTCTCTATCTATATTAATTTTATCAAATTAAATTAATACATCATTTAAATCGTCTCCGAATTTGCTGCCAAAGTGAAATAAACTTCATAAAGTAAGCACCGAAAAATTAAACTTTTCTCACTGCATATCAATTATATTTATAATTAATAAGTTCCAATATAAGTGTTAAATAAGTTCCAATATAACGAAATAAAATTAAATGAAGATGTCTTCTCACATTCTTAACAAAGAAGTCAGCATAAAATCTTTATCAAAATTGTGATATTAAAAGTCTTGTGGATCTATTCAGTTAAAACATCTATTGAATTAAAGGATTTGTTAAAATAAAGGTTTCTGTTTTAATATCCTTAATAAAATCTTTTAAAAAAACATTAAAAAAGTAATCTTCAAAAACCTTTAATTTTTTTCATATAAATTATTGAGAGCAATATTTTTTTTACAAGATTTTATGCAGTAAAATGAAAAAGTTGAAGCTTGTTTGTTTCAAATTCATTTATAAAACCTTAAAAAAAACTCAACTTTACAATTTTATAAAGGTTTTATGCTGATTTTTTTTGTTTTCTTATGGTCATATTTAGAATAACATTTTTGTTATATAACCCTTTTATTTCAATACAAATTAACAATAAAGTTTTAAAATATATATGGTCAGATGTAAAGGATTCCTTTTACTTGCATTACAATCTTTTAATAAGTTCCAGAAAAATTACATGGAAGAGTATAGATAGTTAAATATAATGTGATACGTAATTGAAAAAACAAATTTTATAGAAGTAAAAAATCTTTTCAGAAGTTATATCCATCCTTTCACTATTAATTAGGAGGGAAAATTAGTTATTATAATTACAGTTTGGCTTACTTCAGAACCAACATGAGGCGTGTTGTCAAATTTGGGTGTAGATTCTATGGAAGAGACTGTTACAAATTAAAAACAACCCTATTTCAAAACTCAGACATTTCTCCAAGTAAACACAAGTCATAAATATTTTCATAGTTTGGGAAGGATTTGATGAAATTATTTACGACGTTTGGCATGCATGTGTCGCTGTTTATGTTGTCTACACATTTTATTATGCTAATAATATTTCAGCACTTGTAAGCAGCTGGTCGTCTCATTACGACATTTCTAGTGTTCAAAATTACTATATAAGCCCTTTAGGTTTTGTAAACTGCACAACAACAACTTTGATCCAAGGAGTTGAACATCTCTGACTAACTCAATCAACATGAACACTACTCTCTTCAGCATGCTGTTCGTCACCATATTGGCACTCACTATCATCTTCAGCACTATGGGTAAGTTGTGAAGCGTTCTCGAGCTTTGAAAGTGTTCATTTCTCTGAAATAGTTGATTGGTCTTAAAAGACTTCCCAAGATTTTCAGCTGTAACCAGCTGTTAACAGCAAAATATTTTAACTAACTGTATTTATATGAACTTATTTTCATGAATATATATATATATATACACTTAAAACGGACCAATTTATTAAACTCAACTACGATATTAAAATAGAAATGCAAAGTTAAAACTACGCAATTAAAATTCAGAAAATCCAGACATTCTTTCATTAGCAGAAATGCAACCTGGAGATTTTAAGGAATTCAATAATGCTCTACCTGTTCTTGATGTTTTAATTACCCATAAAGATGACCATTTTTGTCCACCACTGCATACAAAAAGTCTTTTCGCTATCTCTTTCCCTCTCATTTCTAAGTCTTGTCATCCCATACAACAAAATGTTTGCTTTTATCACTTTTGTTAACCATTCTTTAAACATTTGTTCCATATCAAATTCCCTCCAGGCTGAAAAAGATTATTTGAGAGTTGTCGCCGTGGATTGTGGTTTTTCATCCAACTTTGTTGACAGAGCTCTACACAAACTTAAAAATCCTTTTATAAATTTCAATCTTTCTGAATATTGTAATGCTCATTATATGCATAAATCCTCCATAAAATGTGTAAAATTCTCAGTAAATTCGACATAAGTCCAATTTTTTTTACCAATCAATAAGATTACCTTCACACAACTTAAATATACCATTAACGACCTTAATAACTGGGTCATATATAATACCTCATGTCAATGTGGCTTGTCATACATCGTACAAACAAAAATAACTTTAAAATTTTCCATTAACCCACGAGAACGCTCGCTGGGTCTTAGATGCCCGGTCGTTCTAAAACCATACCATAGAAACACCCCCCCTTTTCTCGAAAGTGGTCCAGGTCTCCAGTAGCTGTATTCAAAGTCAACTGATGGTTGGAACTTCTGATGGCCGGAATTTCCACATCCCAGAATTTCACTTTTCTAGATTTTTTGGATGTTAGGGTTTCGTGTTCGTGTATTCAGGTCATTCAGATCTAACCTCGTTTTTTTTAAAAAGTTATGAAAGTAAAACGAAGCTCTGTATGTCGTACAAGGATAAAATGAATAGGCTTGAAACTATGCTAAAGGAAGAAAAAAAATCACACTTGTGGGAACAATTAGAAAAAATAAGTGGGAGTTTTTTTTTTAACCATAAAATTTGTTTAGGGAACGATTTCGGGCTTAAGCTCGCTCGCCAAGAATACGTCTGGCAAGCTGGATGTCTTTGGGCATGATGGTGACTCTCTTGGCGTGAATAGCGCACAAGTTGGTGTCCTCAAACAGACCGACCAAGTAAGCTTCACTGGCCTCCTGCAGTGCCATGACAGCAGAGCTCTGGAATCGGAGATCGGTCTTAAAATCCTGAGCGATTTCTCTGACCAAACGCTGGAAGGGCAATTTGCGGATCAGAAGCTCGGTCGATTTCTGATAACGACGGATCTCCCTGAGGGCTACAGTTCCGGGCCTGTAACGATGGGGTTTCTTAACTCCTTCGGTGGCAGGGGCGCTCTTGCGAGCGGCCTTTGTAGCCAACTGCTTCCTTGGGGCTTTGCCACCAGTACTCTTTCGGGCAGTCTGCTTAGTACGAGCCATTGCTGAGCGTCTGACGTTCAAATTTCAGAATTAAGGAATTATCTTAATTATTATCTGACTATCTGACGGAATTATCTGACTTAAGGAATACATCACAGGAAAAAACGGCGAGATGCATTCGTGTTAATCGGCTTTCGAAAACACATGATATTAGTTTCGTGAGTACCAAAAAAGAATAAATGCGTAAACCTTTTGTCAACAATGCACTATAGTGATTCAATAGACTCAGCAACTGACGTTGCTAAAAATCCTGAGATCATAACATTTCATAATCTCACTAATGGAGCAGTGGATGTCGTGGTTGAAATGTCTGCAAACTTTTCTACTGCGCAAATAAGCAAAATATGACCAATGGTAGTGTTTTTTTGTGTACTATACAAAGCAGCTATAAATGCTCGTGTGCTTTTATTGTCAGCTATAAATGCTCGTGTGCTTTTATTGTCAGCTAAAAACCAAACGCCAAAGCTTCGACGACAATTTTTGAAAGAACTTGCTTTGGAGCTTAGAAAGGAACATGGTCGAAACAGAAACGCGCAAAATCGCTTGCTCAAAAATTGAGAGAACAACTGATAGAACATTGTTCTTTAAGTCAAAATAGTGACCCGCCAAGAAATGTACAAAAATGTGGTCAAAGGAAAATATGCCAAATTTGTCCAAGTAAAAAAGAGAGAAAATCTGCCATTTGTTGTGCTAAGTGCGATGAAAATATCTGTAGTGAACACACCATTTATATTTGAAAATAATGTGAATAAATTGTTAGTATTTTTTGTAATTATTTATTTTTAATATACCTTTAGTGTCTGTTTTTCATAGAAAAAATGCATTGAATACGGTAAAAGATGTTCTCGGTAGTAGTATTTAACAAAAACTGCTGACCGGGTCTGACAGACCCACCGTCCGCGCGTATGTTTTTATAGCGCGCGTTTTCCCTGGTTTAGGAGCACCAAGCACATTTTGTCAAACAGGGAATAAAGAAGTTCTCAATTACTATGTACTCTTGGAAACAAAATCATGAATTTAATTTTCATAACCAACATTTAATTTGCAAACACAAATCTCCTGTCGAATATGACTTCCTGGAGGCTTTTAACATTTTTAGCAATATTGAATCGATTGTTCATGAGACATTTTCAGTTCCAATTTCTCTCACTTGTTTGCACACAATATTTAACTCCAACCGATTGAGATTATGCTCCTTGGAAAAACTTTCAATTCTAGATTTATTTTCGTTTTGCTGTTGACACAGGATTTTTTATTTCTGCTGATGACGGAAGATGTGTCTGCCGAAACATGACAGTATTTTATGTATTTTTATTGCGTAGTTTCAAAGTTGTATTTTAATTTTAATATTCTTAACCCAAAATTCTATTCGATGTGTTTTTATCTTAAACATACGATAATTTTAATTATTTGCTATTAAAAAATTAAATAATTTTCGTAAAAATTTATTTACGCAAACCAAGAAACAGTCTTCGAACAAATAAACTGTATTTTTATCTGGTGAATGTCAATAATTGAATGCAATCTAAATGGAAACATACGGGCTGGTCGGTTGGATGTGATTGCGTGCAGTATGTGCTAGTTCTTATAATGATTTTAATAAGAAACCAAAGTTTGGCGACATGGTTTAGACATAGTTTAGCGACATGTTATTTTAATAACAATGATCACAATTTGAATTGAAAAAATTAACCGTAAATATTTAACCTAATTTTTACCTTTTAACCAAGGTAAATTATTACTACGTTGCGTCCTCAAACTGCAATTTTAACAGTTTGCAAATTACTTTATTTTTTGCATACATATTTTGTAATATTGATATAAATGAATATTTAAAAAATAAACACAAATGATTTTTTATTTTCCATACTTTAAATACATTTAAATTAAAAAAATTGAAGTGCTCAACAAACTTACATTTTTTATATTCCCTTATTGTTTTAGATACAGAGGCCATCCCATTATATGATTGTAAGTAGTTTTCTACTCATATGTTTAAATGTTAAATGTGACTAATTGCATTAGAATGGAATTCCTATTAAAATAAATTAGTCTTTACATTTTTAAACAGGTAGTAAAAGGAGTATTTAAATAAAATGGTTTATGAATACCAATTAAATATGTTAAACAAAATAAATTAAAAATGACTTGCATTTAGATTGATGACCCATATTTTTGGAACCCAAATTTTATTTCACTCCTTATAAATTTAATAAAAATAACCCCGCTTTGAAAAATTGTTATATTTATTACGCTTTTCAAGTGTAGACTTAATATTACATATTTAAAAAAAGTTGGCTAGAGGAAAAGAAATCAACGATGCTTCTTTACATCAACCATCGAACACAGTTGGACTATATAAAAAAATCTACTTTTGGTGGATTTTTACGTTTTCTGCATTATGTAGTTTTGAATAGTGCGTGCAATATATTGAATTATATGAAATGCAGAAAAATATTTTGCATTACACAATTAACACAATTTTGTCGATATTCTGCTATTTCTGAGATTTCATCGAAAAAAATTATATTTACTTCAGAAATATTTTTGAAATAATTTAAACTGTTTTAGAAATATTTTCAGTTCTTTTTAAACAAAAGGTATTAGGCCAATATTTATTAAAAAATACATTATAATTAAACTTTAAATAATAAGTATTTTACACAAAGTGTTGAAATACTATCGTTGATACATTAAAATTGTCACAAATGTAATCCCGAACAGATTTTCAAATTTTCATGTCAATCACCTATAGTATATAACAAGATATTCGATTGTCTGTCGAGCTAAAAGATGTGCATCACTAATAATTCTTAATTTTTTTTACAGATTACTATCACGCTTGCCGTAAGTATACTTAACATAACCAATGATGTTTCTTTAAATATTTATTTGGGTAAATGATTTTTCGACAGCACAATACAATTATCAAGTTAATTCAAACTTTCTAATTGTTAATTTTATGTTAGAAATTAAATTTCCTTTCATACCAGATTTACAGCCCCACCCCCTACTTTCCGTTAAAAAATTCCTACCATTTTAAACATAATAAATATGTTCTTTAAACAAAATGTGTTATTAATTTGTTAAATGATGCATATTAGTACTGTTACTGCAAAACAAAAATTCGACATACAAAGTATGGCCAATTTTAATGTACTTATAGAATATTTAAGTTTTAGTATATTCCAGGAGTAAATGCATAGCTGTATAAATGTATCTTCTAGTGTACAAAATAACTTTTTTTTATAAAATGTTAAACGATTTAAGAAAAAAGCGCTAAAAAGTAAACATAAATAATAACGTTAATTAAAAAATTGAAAAAAATATTAATAATTTAATATTAATTCTATACTTTTTACAACGTTTTGAAATGTTCACCAAAGTTAAGCATGACTTTGAAAATTGATAAATTTTTTCGTAAAATTAAAAAAAAATTCGTTTCCTCTTCTTAAATTGTTTCTTCCCTTTTCAGTTTTTAAATTAACAGGGGGATACGGCGTCTGCTATTATTCACAATTTCTATATTATTGCCTATTTTTCTACATTGCTATTTTTTCTTTCCATCAAAAACAAATACATTTTTTCAAACAGTCCGGTTAATTGAGAATGCTGGATGGTCAAAGGCGGGTAGCTGCATATGTGTTACAAAAGGTGTCCAACTCTCTATTATCTCTATTATCCAACAACGAAGAATATCCAATTATCTGCATATGATGAAATATCAAGCGCAAACATACATAGAAAATTTGCAGAACGGTCGAATAGATAACCTTCTGATTGGCGGTTTTTGGCGGTATTGGTAGGCGCAATTTAAATCGGTTGAAAATGACGTTCGTGATAGAGTACTGATATTTATATGTCATGCTGAGTTTGATTTAAAATTGTGTTAAAGACATTGTAAGTGCATTTTAAATAAAATCGTATACTTACAAGAAAAAATAATAAGTATAAATTTTCATTAAATTAACAATACAACAACTTACACAAACGTTTTTTGTTAAGTAAAGGAAATGTATCTCAGATTCATTACCGATTGAGTTTACTTTGTGATATTATGGAATATAGACTATTTTTTTCGTTTCAATTTTCAATAATGGAGCACCATCTCATTAATTTATTACACTTTAGCCACAGCTGTAGCTAATCTCGCGGTTATACTAAAATATACTACAATATTTAGATTACTGTACAAGTATACATTTTCCTTCTTAAACACTATTGTTTTTTAACCGACTGCCCAGCGCGCTCACCAAAACTAAAAAAAAACCTCCAAAATAAAACCGCAAGAAAATTTAAATTAAAACCGCCAACGCGCGCCAAGTCAAAAGGTTATAGATTCGGTCTTTATGTATTTTTTTTTTTTTTTTTTTTTTATGTATGTGCGCGCGGGATTTCGATTCTACTTCAGATATCTTGACAATTTTTTTTTTGTTGGATAGGGGATGTTTCAAAGGGGAGCAATTTGAAAAAAATATCCGGTTATCCGGTATTTAACTATCCGGATTTCTCTATTAACAGGACCGTTTTAAAAAAAATTTCGTCCGATTTCGAAAATTCTTTTTTTGTTCGATAGAGAAAAATCCACCTAGGCAACATCTGCAAAAATATAATCGATTATCTGGCTGTTATATATCCGGAAATGCCGATTAACCGGATTTTTTTTAAACAATTTATCCGATTTCAAAATATTTTCATTGTTTAACGGAAGTTGTACAACAATGACATTTCTTTTAACATGCATTTATTGGCTTTGTTATCGATTGTTTTAAAATATAAATTGTTGAACACAAGTTGCTACTAGAATTTCTTGGTGAATAGGGGGCGTAGCCCCCTGCTAAATTAAAAACTAAAAAGGGAAAAATAAAATAATCTTTCTAAAAAAAAGGAAAACCGACTTTAAAAAAAATGCGCTAAAAAGTAAAAAATAATTTTTAATTTTACGAATGAGTTGAAAAAATTTAATTATTGAATATCAATTTTATACTTAGTACAACTTTTGGAAGTTGGTGCCAATTTACAAAATCATATCTAAATTTTGGCTCCGATTTCAAAAAGTTGTACTAAGTATAAAATTGATATTCAATAATTCAATTTTTTCAACTCATTCGTAAAATTAAAAATTATTTTTTACTTTTTAGCGCATTTTTTTTAAAGTCGGTTTTCCTTTTTTTTAGAAAGATTATTTTATTGTTTCAGAAATATTTAGTCTAATATTTTTTTGATTTTTTATATTTCAATATGTAACTGAAGATTACAGCTTCATAAAATTTTTATTACGTTTTTTTTCAAACCTACAAATTAGAAACCATATTTCCTCGTTTTGTAGGTGTATTTTTTATAATCCCCACAGCAATGATATTTAGGAAAATATATTCGAACCATTTAGCCAACCATACGGTCTTTTTAATTAAGTAAACTTACTTTGGCTGACAATATATTAGGAGTGACAAAAAATAAGTTAAAAACAAATATATACAACATAAATTTAATACAGGTCAATTTTTAATGGCATATTGCGTAACTCATCTAAGAATTTGGATTTTTTGCCACGTTTCGTGTCAAACCTACATTTTTAATAATCCTTTACTGACATATATCAAATTATTTAGTTGGACATGCGTACGCATGCATATTTGATTAAAAACCATTCGATGCGTACAGTTTCCATTGGCAAAAAATAGTTTTCGAAAATTTTTGATATCCTCTTGGCGGATTGATGTTTCCTCTATTATCTCAGTTATACCTCTTTCAATTAAATGAATTGAACGGTGGAGGAGCAAGCACTTCAAATATAAACTATGTAGCTGCAATTACCATTTAACATATTGTTCTTCCAAAGGCCGCTTTTACATTTAACGACACGACACCGATAAATCGTATACGATTTCAATGGCACGATATCGGGGTACGCAAAATACACATACGAAGCCGAGCGCGTTTTCACTAGCCGATACGATAACGATATTGTCGTTGCCGATCAGACGATACAATTTATCGGAACGTTTTATCGTGGGCACGCGCCTTCCCTACTTCATCGTGACGACATTTTGAGTTTGTTTCCGAAAAACTTGTTGCCGTCTGCTATAGTCTACTGTGTTTTTTCTTATTTATATTACCAATATGGCTTTTAAGTTCGATACTGTGAACTTGTGTGAATTAGTGGAAGTAAAGACCTGTATTTGGGATAAGCGAGATGAATTTTACAAGAACAAGATTGTTCCAGTGGCGTAGCCAGGATTGTCTGAAGGGGGGGGTTCATAAATTATTTTTGGTCCGATCAAAACCAAATAATTTTTTTTATTAATAATTAATTTGAACAGTTTTTAACTAATAGTTTTAATTAATCATTTTAATTAGTAATTTGAATTAAATTTAATTAATAATTTGAATTAAATTTAATTAATTATTTGAATTAAATTTAATTAATAATTTGAATTAAATTTAATTAATAATTTGAATTAAGTTTAGTTAATAATTTGAATAAAATTTAATTAATAATTTAAATAAAGTTTAATTAATAATTTGAATAAAGTTTAATTAATAATTTTGAATTAGCAATTTTAATTAATAATTTTGAATTAGTAATTTTAATTAATTATAATTTTTAAGTAGTAACTTTAAATTATTAAATTTAATTTATGATATTTTTTTAAATTTAAGCAGTAGTTTTAAATTAAAATGCTAATGATTAATTTTAATTAATTAAATATACATATAAATTATAAATAAGATGTAAATTAAAAGCTTAATTTTCGCAGGTTAATCTTCAGTCATTTCCTAATTTAAATTACTAACAAACCTGGCTGACATTTTACTGGGATTTCAGTCTGTAGCTAGATATTAATGGTGGGTCCGGATTGAAAAAGTTTTAAATTAGTAATTTTAATTAATAATAATAATTTTTAAGCAGTAATTTTAAATTTGTAAATAATTCTTTATTATATAATTAAAAATAACAGAATAATAATCATTATTTTCTGGTTAATTTTATCATGCATCACTGTGGCGTGACATGGGGGAGGAGGTTTCATTGGTTGCGTGACGCAGCAAAACGTTGCATTGCGGCAAAATCGTAACGAAAAATGACGTTGCTCTTAAAAAAAATCCAATAACTGTATAAAAAAATATATTATTATAAAATAACATTGATTTGTAGAATCTGTAAAGCGGGAAAAATTCTTGCCTAAAAACATCAACACGAGATGCAGCGCCGCAGAAAAAAAAATCCAGAAAAGGTTATGAACACAGATTTAAACGAGAATCTGTTGACCCCACCCTTCTTAAATAGAGCCAACTTTTCCATTATGTGCCCTTCGTATTTATAATAGTTGAATATAACTTTTAATAATCCCCCATAAAAATTTTCAAATGAATGTGCATCAATCTTGGGAATGATCAAAACCCAAATTTAAAAAAAAAGCGGAAAACTGCGTTTGCGCGTGAAAAGTAACCCGTATGAGTGACAGAAAACTAATTTGTAAATGTAATTGAATAAAAAATTAGTTAGTTTTGGGTATTTTCAATGATAATCTCAATAAACATAAAATATTTTAATAAGAAAAGGAGTACATACTTTAAACATTTCAGCTAATTTTTTGCACGATGCTCCTTTCTTTTGTCTTAAATCTTCCAATAGTTTTTTTTTTATGACAGCATACCGTGAAAATGGTAATTCAGATAAACCTAGCAGGCACGTGCAGTACTGGAGGGATTTTCAAATTCAAATGGCAAATGAGACATACAACCTCTTAGAAAACTGATTTTTGAGAAGAAGAAAAATAAAAAAAAACCATCGAAAGTTCTGAAAGTTTCTATTTGAAACTGGTAAAAACTAAAAAAAAATATTTTTATAGAAAAACACAAAGGAAACGCACAGCTTCAACATTAAACAATTTTGTGATTGGTTAATCACAAAACGAAACAAAATAACAAAAAAAATTCCTAGACACGAGACGATAAATTTATATGGGACTGGCGCGCCAGTCCCATATATTCGAAGCGCCATGGCGATTCGAATATTAGCTGGAAGAAATTTTGCATTGTGGAAGGCAAAACCAATAGGATTATATGAAGCCAAAGTGATTTTCGAATAAAAAGGAGAGGATTTTGATTTAGACAAACACACCTAACACAATTAAAAGAGAAGTTATTTTAATAAAAAGAACACTGTGTGACGTTCGCATGAAGAGCAACGCCATATATTTTAAAATTCTTTAAATGATAATCTGAACGTTTAAACATATAACTATGACAATAAGAACAACAGAATGAGCAGATGCGAGCATTTTTTTAGGCGCCTGCTGAAAATCTGAAAACACTGCTCCTTATATTAAACAATTTATTATATATTTAAAATGTAGGATTCTTTTTTTTAAGGAAACGATGCCACGGTTAAAAAATTTTTTCGCTTGACGTTATAAAAAAAATACAATGAAATTTATAAAACAGTTCCTCCACTGGCGTTGTGTCGGCCCAAACACACGAATTTAAGTTTAATTTTACAAGTTGGACAATTTTTAATTTTCCCTTAATAATCTTGGTGTTTTTGCTTTCATTTGTTAAAAATATTAATTTTCTTCAGACATAAATTTTCCCAACTCGGGTATTTTTAAACCTTGAAATTCCAAACTTTTAGGGTTTCCAAATTATTGGGGGGGGGGGGGGGGGGGGGTTGGACTCCCTCCCTCAAACCATCCCGGTGCGAGGTGCCTGCACCCAAGACAATCGTACAGACCTACTATCCCATTGTCCCGTTCCCCCACAGAAAGTCAGGAGATACATGTGGGTTAGACCAGGAAATGTGACGTGTGTTTTCTCTATAGAAATCGGAAAAAAAGAGAAAAAAAATATTTTTTTTTGGCACTTGTTATTTTTCAAAAAAATAATTTTGATCTGGCTATGGGGGGGGTTCTAACCCAAAGTAACCCAATGCTGGCTACGCCACTGGATTGTTCGAGAAAAGGCATGGGAAGCAATATTTTGTCAAACCGTCGCCAATAGCCCACTGCGCAGCTCTAGTGGTTAGCTCTAGGTTCTAGCTTTTTGTAGACGTTCAAATAAAACATAAAAATCTCCTTCAACATGTATTGCTTTGATGATATCATGCACCCAGAAGTGTTTTGTTATTGATCTCTTCTTTCTCCTTAAATACAGCAAATACATCAATCGCAGTTTGTTATAATGTAATTTGTTGCGATGCGCCACATCGAGAATAGACGAGTTCTCGACAACAAACGAACACACACTGAATGTAAAAATTGTCGTTTTCGGCGAACGATATCGGTGCAATGAAAAACTGACCATCAGACGATACGATAAAACGTTGTGTCGTCCCTTCGCAAATGTTCACGGTTTATCGGTGTCGTGTCGTTAAATGTAAAAGCGGCCTAATGGTGACTGAGTAGCGCTGACGCATTCATTTAAAATACTATAATTTCCTCTAACGTCAGTTTAGAAGAGTGGTACCGTAAACAATAAGATTTCTTATGGAGTTGTCATTAAACTCTCGATCGAAATCGATTGTTTTTAACCTTCTATTTGGAAGTACGCCTATGTTCTAACCGCATTGTACATTCTGCTCTACTGAGTTTGAGAACATATGATATCTATTGATACTATAAGCTGTTCGACATTTTCATACCGGGGAGTTGGCTTTGGTAGTATTAAATTTTTTTTAGTGGTAACCAAGGATAGTGAAGACCATATATATATATATATATAAGGTGTGCTCGTACTCGCGCTGCCTGACGGAAGGAGGAGAGAGCAACTATTTGACGTCATAGTGACGCCTACTTCGCCTTTTGTGGGCGTGTCTAATGCTCTCGTTTGAACCAATGGCAAGGCTGAACTAGATGCGGGCGCGTTGTTTGATGGTGCTGCTATCTATTCGTTTTTTTGTGAACTATTAAAAAGTGATAAGCTAACTTTATTTAGTTACTTTTACTGCATTTTATGAGTTTAAATTATATTTTAATGATTGCATTTAGTATGGAAAAATTGCAAAAGAGTTGCTTAATAAATTAAGCGTATTATAATAATAATAGCTGCCCCGAGAGCATGTCCATGAATTTTGAAAGAGTAAAATAGTGGTCGGAACTATCCGGTCAATCCATTTGTATTGGACATATTAAATGAGTTACAATTTCAATCATGTAAAATACGGGTTCGATCCCGGTTGGGTAACAACTGATTAAATCACCAGTTGTTACCCAACCGGGATCGAACCTAAGTAGCAATGCTTGAAACACACAGCCAATGAGAATGATCAAAAACCGATAGCAAGGCGGAGCTAAAATTATGTCAAAAGTAAGGCGGAGCTAAAATGACTCATTTAGTTGCCTTTCCTTGCCCACTTTCAAAAAGCGAAAAACGAGCGCACCTTCTATATATAGTCTTTACTATCCTTGAGTGGTAACTACTCTCCATATTAAAACTAATTTCACATTCGACTGATGTGTTCCAAAGATAGACTGAATTCTGCATCCTTAAATTATTTATTCCGACATAAGTATAATTCGTTATACTAAGATTTTTAGTGAGTAAGTATCAACCTTGTGTCTTCACTGAAATTCATAAAATTGAATTAATTTTTTTTAAATATTATACATTTTTGCTGCATTTTTTTCATTTAAGAAAACCAGTTTGCACTGTTCATGGGAGCGAACTGCTTAATTGCGTGTTCTGAATGTTCTTTAATATGTATGATAAAGCAATACATGCACATGTTGCACAAACATGTCATTTGCCATTGCTTAAAGTAAAAGCGATGGCAAATGACATGTTTGTGCAACAAACTATTTTTATTTTTATGTTTAAAGTATTCTGATATTTAAGATTCAATTTGAATTCGGATAGATAAGGTTTTAGGAATTTATAGGATACTAATTTATAATAATTTAACTAAATTTTTGCATTTTTATAAATAAACACTTTTAATTACACTGGGTCATATTTCAACGTTTTTGTTTTGGCATTCTCAATTAGCAAACCTTCCGATTATTTACTAATTGGGACAGAATTAATGGCTTTGGAGCTAGAGTTTTTATTTGTAGTTTAAAAGTTTTTGATAAAGTGTGACTGCATAAAATTGAGGAATGCGTTGTTATTTATTTCTTCTACATATCTTTAAGAACATTTTGTGTTATGAAAAGACTTAATCTATATATTAAAGGCTTTATACACTAATACACTTTTTTAAATTCCTCTTGTTCTATTTTTTTTAGCTAATTATCAACAAGCTAACACTTTGGTGAATGTAATTGGACTTCAAAACACCAATGCTCTTAATTGTGCTGAATTATTTGGAAAGTAATGAAATGCTGGATTTTGAAAAAGTGTTTGAAATGAAAAATAAAAATATTAATTAAAATATTTTTTTTTGTCTATTTCTTATGCGAGTACTCAAACCACATCTGTAGTTTTTATTTAACTAATATCGCTTATAACTGGATAGAACTGATTGATTGTGATTCCCGTTCCATCAAACTTTTGAAATCATATTATTTAAATATTTAAAAAGTGTAATCCTCTAAGAAAATTTTTACTTTTGAAAAATTTAAATTTGATATAATAGTTAATTTTTTTAATTTGATTTAAGTGACCTTTTGAAAATTTGTAACTTATGGGTAGTTCTAAATATCATTTTAAAATAATACAATTGCTATCATAAAAGAGTTACACATTAAAAAAAATAAGCAATTAGCTTCATACAAAATTGTATAAAACTATGGTTATTTTCTTGTTACTTTTGCCTTTATTCATACTTATTCCTCCTTTAAACTCTAGGTTTTAAGTTAAAAATCAGTATTTCTGAGTTTGTCTGCATAAAACATGTATACACATCAAATATCCGAATTGTTATTTTTTTTTTAATTTACAACGGGACATTATTTTATCAATGAAAATCATTTTCTTAATATACGTATTATATTTTGTTATGGGCAGCGTTAATTTCATACATTATATTAATATACTCATTTATTTGGCAGATCCGGACTGTATTTCTTTCATTGTTTTCGAGTATTTCTGCCCTTAAAAAATGAGTAAATTGATCGACAATAATGGTATGGCATTAGTGGAACGTATGAAAAGTAAATCCTATTTATGGAAAATACAAATGTTTAAAATAAAATTGAAAAACAGAAAGTGTGGTCAATAAATTATACAACATTTTCTAAGGTTTGTCAATAAAAAAAGTAGCATTGTAATCTCATTACCAAATATTTAGGAGCAGTTGCGTAACAATTTTGATTATCATTAAACCCCACATTTTTAAGTCCCACTTACAAAACTAAAATATATATCGTTGCCAGAGTGAACTTTTTACCAACTCCGATTTAGCCAGCATGTGAAGAAAGGCACCAACACAGGCAATGACCCGACACATTCACCGACTTCGGTTTTGCATTCTTGTAAAAAAAAAAATACACATTAACATCTGCGCCGCTGACGTCAACGTCATATGCTCCGGTTTTTCTGGTGCATGAAAAACCGTCCTAAATATAGTCACCGATACCAGTTTTCTCAGTGTGTGAAAAAGCGGTCTTGGTTTTGTTTTCCGCACACTGGAAAAACCGCAGCCGATGACGACACCTGTGTTGGATACAAGGTTATTCAATTATAACTTTTTCACGTGTTCTTGTCGGGCAAATTTGCCAGTACAGGAAATAAAAATGCAGCCGGTGGTGAACTGTCTGTCAAACATCCGATTTGTCGGTTTAAATATTTCTTTAAGTACACTTTTTCAGGTAGGTCTAGATTTACGAGTGATTGTTTATACGGAAACTACTCCTATAAGGCTACATTATGGTATTTTTTCATTTCTGATAATTTTACATTCAGACGTTGTGAGTGCTTGAAAATCAGCAGGTCAAACTTGACCACCTGATTAGCAGGGTAGGTAGCCTGGGGCATCAGCACTGGGGTAGTTAGCACACCATTTTTGTGATGAGAGAGAGGTATCAAACTATTGCCAAAACGGCCTATTTTTGAAATGTTTTATTTAAAAAAATATTTCAAAACTTAGTAGATCAAATTAGCCGTCGAATCGACTATTAAAGCAGTATCAGTTGTAAATTTGGTCTATCCTTGATTAATTTTCCCCTTTGAACTAAATAATTTGCGCTCTTTTTTTAATTTTTCTTACAACTTAAACCGTCTAATATGAGATCGTAAGAGTTGGTATTTCAAACTTTAGCAAAAAAAAATCTTAACTGGTAATAGTCATTAGTATATTGGTTATGAATAAATTCCGCTGAATGAGGTAACTAAGAAAAGCAATGTCACAATTAAATACCTACTGCTAATTATAACATTAAACACTTACTATGTTGGTATGATAAGTAACTAACTTAAAGTAACTAACATGGCCAACCTGATCCACCTCATGGTTAGCCGACCAACTCCAAATATGATTTTAAAATAAATATGGCGGTAGAGGTGACCAGGCAACTCAAATTGTAGAACCTAATACACAAAATTCAAGAACTTAGTTAACAAGTTTCAGCTTTGCTGACGGGAATAACAATATCATTCCATACGTTTACCATAGAAAACAAATTGTTTAAATGCAAAAATCCAAATGGAAAAAGAGACATTCTAGTACAGTATCCCCATCACATCTGGGATCGCAGTAAAAACACCTGTCGAGGGTCTGGCGCGTGAGTCGACCAGTGGCGGCTCGCCCACTACAACAAGTACAGCCGGGCTGCACCTAAATTCATTAGTGTATTTTAAAACTAAAATCAGATATTTTACTAATTTTCTTAAATGAAGATTAGAATTGAAAATGAAATTTCTACGGTAGTAAACAAAATCTCCGATAAATAGCACGCATGTTACCGTAATGCACAATTCAGAAGGGGAAAAAACTCCATTCAACCAAACTGCAGCCAAAAAGCGAAATTCGAAATCGGCTGCATCGTTGCCATGGCAACCGCTACGTAGTATGGAGATTCCCCCCATGCTAATGCACTGCATTTGTGAGAAGGTACAGCCGAAATGAGTTTTCTTGTTTTAGCTGCACTTGAGGTTCGATATGCTGATTGGCTAATGGGTGAAACAAGAACTTACGAGATTATATCCAAAAGGAAATGGTTTTCGTGATACATTTACCGTGTGCTGTTGTTTCAAGACATGGTCCTGCTGTTGTTTCGTTATGTAAGTTAATATTAAAATTGACCGATTCGCATGTTTAAAAGAAAGCAGGATTGCTTTAATTTTCAAAAAATAAGTAAGTGTTTTCTATTTTTTTCGCATGTTATCATTTCTTAAAAATTGAAAGGAAACTTATTTGAGTAGTGAATAATAAAGAATTTCGTTCATGGAAGGTTTTTGGAAAATAGGAAGGGGGGGGGGGGGGTATTTACATGATTTCGGCTGCATTAACATTTTAGACCACGGGCCGCCACTGGAGTCGACATTAGGCCCCATGAGTAGTCCCGGGCAGATGGTTCCCCAGAAGCTGATGGCCAACCTACCCCTTACGTCAATCAGCCCCGGTCTCCCTTGTACAAGATAATTGTTATAAGAATTTCATATATTGTACAGCAAAATATATTCATAATTTACATGCTATCAAACGAAATGATTGTTACGCTTTATATTTTTGGATTCTAGTAAGCAATACCTTAACAGCTTAATTCATTACCAAAATCTTACAATATTTCAATAAAATGTTTGTAAGAAACAATTACAATTCTTAATACATTATAATTAAAACGAAGAAATACATAATTTTTAATTAAACAATTTACAATTAGGATACTGATAAGTAATTTTGCATAGAACTAAGATTAAACTTATTGCTATAGCTAAATATCACAAATTGTGTAGTAAATTAAATTAAACCTAATGCATTTACAGTTAAATTATAGTTTTCATCACCCTTAATTTGATATTTAAAATTTTTATAGTTTGACGCACGAAAGAAACATAGGAAAGAAGTACTACTATTAAAGGGTGAAGAAGCAAATTACACAAATGTGGGTGTCATAAATTGGAATTTATATTAGATTACTTATTGGATTATGACCAATTATTGATGTGGAATAATTCTCCCCTTAATAAGTTGATATATTCGTTGAGTATTGTCATAATACCCTGCGTTATTATATACTACTAAAAGTTTAAAATTGATGATGATGACTTTATAACGTTCGAAAAACATCAGAATTATAAATTGATCAATAAGATTGTACACTCATTGACACATTAGTAATCAACGAAATTGAATTATGACCAGTATAAACGAAATTTTGGAATGAATGTTTATGATCAGTTTGCAGCATTTTAAAAAAGGTTCACGCGATTATTAACTTTCTGAGAAGTAAAAGACAAAAACAAAAATAGAAATACATTGACAGCTGTGAGCTTTGGTTGTTTTAGGCCTTAATAACCAGTTTGCATTGTTTATAAATAGTAATCGATATTAATGTCTAAGATGGAATTGTTCCGACCAGCTTGCAAAATAGTTGCAATTTCGTAGGCTGCTCAAGAGTTGTCAGTATGTTGGTCTACTGTGTTAATTAAAAAAAGCGCCATTTGCGAAAAGACAACAAAAAGTCATATAAATTTATAAAAACACCCGTTTAGATATTTTGGACATATAATAAATGAATTCGGTTATTGAATGGGTGTTGCCCTATTAACAAGCATCAGCTTATTTATATAAAATCGGAAGTGAATCAAATCAGAATCGATCTTTGCTTTAAACAAATCCTCGTGATATGACACCACGAAACACGGGCAGCCGACAATCGAGTGAACCTTCATACAATTCATGTATGACACTTTCTAAAGTGCCTGCAATGTTAGAACACCTGGATGTAGATTTTATGAAACAGACTGTTATAAATTGAAGAACGATTACATTTCAAATTTCTGGTATTGCTGCTAATGCACACTTGAGTCATAAAAATTTCAGAATTTGTGAAAGGTTTAACGAAATTGTTTGTACTGTCTACACTTTTTATTAAACTAATAAGATTTCAGCACGTAAAACACCTGACGATCTCATTGGAATATGTGCCGTAGTTACTATATAAGCACGTAAAATATGTCAAGTCCTCATCAGAAATTTGAATTAAAGTGCTGAATATCTCAGATTAATTCGATCAACATGAAGGCTTCACTCCTCAGCATAATGTTTGCCATGATGTTGACAATAACTATATTTAGCTGTATGGGTAAGTTGGAAAGCAATCTTATGCTTTTAAAGTGTTTAAGTCCTTGAAATAGTTTACACTTTAAAAATGTTTACTTAAAATTTCTATGGTACAGATTGTTAACAAGAAAAAATATAAATGCAATTTAATAATTTTTTTTTATTGAATATCTGAAAAATTCCACAGATATGGTAGTTTTAAAATATCATTTAGTTACATTAATTAATGAGAGCAAAAGTAATTTAAAAGTATTTACACACATCAGATAGATAGGGTGTGAAAAATAGAATATTTAAAAATTATTTTCTAATAGATATTATTTATCTCATTGTTGATTAAAATTATATTCGCAAACCATGGAAGAGTTTTCAAATAAACAAAATATTTTACGTTTACTGAAAGTCAACAATTTATTTCTCAACAAATTAAATTAACTGTAATTTGATTAACAAAAATAACTTAGCACGGGATAATAACTTAATACCGGAAAATACGGTTTTGCCTGCTTAATTTGATATTATTATCGGCTTGTGAAAAAAATGTGTAAATATGGAAATTTAAATTTTTGATATTTTATATTTTCCATATTAACTTTGAATTATATTATTATTTCAATCATTTATGACATTCTAGTTTCTATATTTTTAATCGACTGTAAAGAGCGTCAACCAAAACAGTCAAAGCGCGCCAAAGGAGAGAGGTTATCAATTCGACTGTTATGTATTTTTTAATGTATGTTCGTCAAATATTTCTGTTCAAATTGAGATATTTGGAAGAAAAAATATATGTTAGATGGGGATTTCACACTTGGCATATATTCGAAAACATACCCGGTTATCCGTCATTTAACTATCCGGAATTCTCAATTAACCGGACGGTTTGAAAAAAATATTTTCCGATTTCGAAGTTTATTTTTTGTTAAATAGAGAAAAATCCACTTTTGTAATATTAAAAAGAAAATCGGTTATCCGACTGTTACATAACTGGAATTATCGATTAACCGGATTTTTTTTAAACAATTTCTCCGATTTCAAAATATTTTCATTGTTGAATGAATATAAAGATCGTACAACAATGACATTTCGTTAACCCTGCATTTATTAGCATGGGTATGGATTGTTTTACAATATTGTTGAAACTACTATATAGTTTTGTTTACCCGACATTTGCTAAACCGGATTCGGGGACGTGGAAAAATGTGAGCAAAAACTTGAATTTCTTGTCGAATAATAGCAGAAGACTAAGCAGCCTGCTAAATTGAAAACTAAAACGGGAAAAATAAAATTATCTTTTTTAAGAAATGAAAACCGACTTTAAGAAATATGCGCTAAAAAGAAAAAAAAACATATTTAAAATTTTACAAACAAGTTTAAAAATTAAATTATTTAATATAAATTTTATACTTATTACAACTTTTTGAAGGCGCGGCGCCAATTTACAAAAAACATATACTTTTTGCGCTGATTTGAAATGTTGTAATTCGTATAAATTGATATTAAATAATTTAATTTTTTCAACTTATTCGTAAAGTTAAAAATTATTTTTACTTTTTATCGTATTTTTCTTTATTTTTTTTTAATATTATATTATTTTGTTATACTGATATAGATGAGTGCTTAAAAACCACAAAAGTGGAATGCTTTATTTTATATGCTGATGTGTACAAGTACATTTAAAATGTTTAAACTCTATGCTAACCTATATTTTAAATTATTCCTTTATTGTATTATATATAGAGGCTTTCCCTGCTCCGGGTGGTAAGTACTTTTATACCCTCATGTTTATTGCTCGCATGTTAAATATGCGTTAAGTCCTAAGGTTTAATTCTTATTAAAGTAAATTATTCTTGAAATTTTTTTACTGGTCGTAAAAAAGTATTTATATTTAATTGTTTATAAATACCATTAGCCCAACCAAATAAATGGTAGTAAATAGGGGACATTTTTGTACTAGTTTTGATAAAAAAAATTTTGTCTCTGAACACGAATTTTAACTTTGTTAACACGTATCTGCCGCTATCCGAGTTTTAAGCAAAAAATGGGTAAATAAACAAATTTTTTAAAGTTTTTTAAATATAACTCGAAAATTGTTCGTTATCCGTAAAAGTTGAATATACACAAAATTCAAGAGGTTGAAATTTCCTACATGTTATGTATTTAAGTTTAAAAACTTATGTATTTAATTTGTTTTTTTTGTCAGATTAACGTTTCGAACGCTTTCGAAATCAAGCGATAAATGCCCAGCAACCGTACGGCAATGTTCCCAAAGCAACAACCTTCCCCTTATCCTCTCCCCACACTCTCTTTAAGGTCTCCTATACGTAATCGGCATAATTAAAATAGGGTTACCTTCAAAAGAATACGACGAGTTTTGAACTACAGTACAATTTACTTTTAAAAAAATAACTTAACTACAAATTTTTTAAGGAAAATATTAAAAAAAAAACATACGTGCAATATATTTATTTTGTAAGAGATTGCCTTCTTCTCCTTTTTGAAGGCTCTGGTTTTTCATCGCCAGCTAGATTATAAAAGGACAAATAGAAAATAGCGAGTATTCTTATTATTGGAGTGAAGTTCCCTAAATGTGGATAGTATCTCTTTTTCAATTTGTTTGTCCTCCATCTACTGATATAACCAAGACCCACTGAATGGATTTCGTCCTCAATAAAATCATTGTTTCAGTTGCTGAATTGAAGGTTTCAGCTGGTTTGTGATTTACATTTAAATGCACGTCTGCATTCAATTCGCTCATAAATTCTTCCATCACCTTGCTTATTATACTTCTTCGTCGGCAATAACAGAGGTTGCCTTCAATACACTGTTAAAATTATTACGATCGTGCACCAAAATTTGATACCCGTTTAGCTGCAACCAACATTTGGTGCTTAGTTTCAACATTTTACGGTGCTACCATGAATTCGATTTAGTGGTGAAACGTTGCACCAAAACTCATAACGTTGTATAAAACTCAAAATTTGAGTTTTCTTAGTATTTTAGTAGTAGTATTTTTGTAGCGAAGCTGGCAACACTAGAACACCACTTTTTATTACTTTTCTTTGTCAAGTCCACAGATCGGACTCGAACTAGGAATCCTCTGATTCATTAGCTGAACGCCTTTATGCACTGAGCCACGGAGGCCCTTGCTCGTCGTTGTCTATCTTGCAGGAGATTCTTCGGATCGTTGATGTAGCGACAGCGAAAATTTCGGTGGCAGTTAAAGAGGTTGAACCAATTATCGGTGAAACATCTGCTTTTTTCCGATAAAAGGTTTTTGTTTCAACCTAGATTCCACCACAATATGGTTAAATTTACTTCAGACCTCTGTTTTGCACCAAGATATGGTACATCGTTGAACAAAATGTTTTAACTGTGTACTTATCCTACTACGAATTCCTCCTCTGTTTGTTGGGTGTTGCAGTTAACTCCCAAAGTATCACTTTTACCTAAATGGATAATACAGCTCCTCCTTGTTATACAGCTCCAGTCTCTTCTGGATAACTTTCAATGCCTTGCCACTGCTAGATCTAATAATACACTTTTAAAGAGTGTTTTGCTGCAGATGGTGGCAGTGCAGCAATGTTTGTCTTGTGCAGTTTTTATGAAACTAGGATATCTCAAGTTGTTCAGCGATGGCACTGTCTTCTTACTGTAGCCATATATTGAAATCCGGAAAACGTTGGCACTGTCTTCTTACTGTAGCCATATATTGAAATCCGGAAAACGTTGGCACTGTCTTCTTACTGTAGCCATATATTAAAATCCGGAAAACGTTGGCACTGTCTTCTTACTGTAGCCATATATTGAAATCCGGAAAACTTTCACCAGCATCAACAACCATATGTTGAGTAATGTTTGAGTTGTTGAATACCTGGATAGATTCTGTAAGATCAGGGTTTTTAGTCACAGTCTTAGCACATATTTTAATGAAATAATATATATAATATTAATAGTAATAAGAACATTTACTGTTTCCTGTTTGTCATTTTATGTTGTAGCTGACAATAAAAAAATAAATCAGAACCTTCAAAAAGGAGACGTACATGAAGAAGACGTCTGACATAATAAACAATCTGTTACATGACAGTAATATTGCACATATTTATTTTAATTACTTTAAAAATAATTTGCAGTGTTGCTACTTTTCTTTTTTGAAGTAACTTGTACAATAGTTAAAAAATCGTGGTATTCATTAGAAGGTTTGATATATTAATATTATTGTCGATTACGCATAAGAGACCTTGGAAGGAGAGAGGATAAGTGTGAGGTAATTTCCACAGGAACATTGACGCTGGGTAAAGTGCATGTGTCGCTAGTTTTGCCGCTCGCTCGCCGCTTAACCGTTAACGTGACAATAAAAACTTTAAATTTTAAGGAAATTTCATCCTCTTCAATTTCACGTATAGTCAATTTATACAAGAAAGGGATAGTTTTCAAGTTATTTGAGTTTATTGAGTTACTAAAAAAATTCCGTTTTTTTACCCATTTAAATACGTGTACCCAAAAATACGTGTTGGCAAAGTTGACATTTGCGTTTAGCGACCCAAAAAACGTAATAGAATCAATTGTAAAAACCACCCAAAAATGTCTCCTATTTTCCCTTTTTGGGCACCATTTGACTAGGAAAATAGATAATAAAGGGCACTGCACTGAAAAATGAATAAAACTACTTTCATTTTCCAAGTAAAAGTTGAGTCAATCGCACAAATATGAATCATGCTCAAATACTATTTATTAATAATATATTAAAAAAAATATAAATAACAAAATAAAATAGTAAAACATACCTGTGAAATATAATATTTCACGGCTACTTTTCAGGATTATTTGTGTATCTAAAAACAAAACAAGCATCCATTTCTAAGGACAAGAAACAAAATCAAATCCTTTTAGTTTTCAGTTGGTGTACTAGGACCTATTATAAAGGGCAGTCGGGGCTCAATCGGGTAGTCGTATATTTGAAATCGGCAGTCGTAAATTTGAATTGAGCAATCGTGAAATTTAAGAAGTTGGTGTTAATAAAAATAAATGGCTCATATATGCAATGCTTCTAACCACCAGAATTATTTATCTTAATTGTTAGTAAACTTTTTTTAAACAAATAAAAATCAAAAATGCTTTTAAAAATTAGAATATTTATTAAAAAAGAAAACTATGTAATGAATTCCATTCCAATGAATGACTTTAGTTATTGCCCTATACAACAGTTCTGCTTCTTGTTTATCTATAAGGTGTTCATGACTATTGATTTTAATATTTTTTGTAGGGGACATTAATGTGTGTAGTAAGTATACTTAATAAATTAATGTTTTTTTTAGCAAAATAAATTTTTATTTAAATGTTATTTTTTCTGATATTACATCATAATTCAGAACACTGTTGTCATAATTCATCATAACTCATAAAACTATTGTCATAATTCATAAAATTATTTTCATAATTCATAAAACTGCAATTGAACTGGTAGTGTGATATTTTGACTTCATCTTCTACAAATCGTCCCTTTCACATTCGCACAATTTTCACACAACTTGTTTAAACTGTCTACTATTTAAATGGAAGTGTAGAACTAGGTCTTTTCAATTAACGACGTATTATCCGCGGATCATCGAGTTGAATGGAAGTGACATAGATTAAAAAAGCCAACATTTGCATGAAATTTGACTCATTTCCTTTCTCCCCACGCGGCACAAAGATCAGAGAGGGAAATGGAGAAATAACAAATCTAGTCAACGCATAAACGGTGCTATATATATTTAAGAAGTTGTGTACAAAATTTCAAAGCAGTAGAGGAAATAGAACCTGTGTTCTTTGCATGTTTATTTATCATCTGCTTACATACTTTTCGTTTGCAACATTCGTCATTTGCTGAAAATATTTTTTTAAATTTTGGTAAACGTTTAAAATGCTAAGGCTTTTTAAAACATATACTTAAAGCTAAACAGTTAATAGTTTTTTAAAACTTTAATGTTTGTTTTATAAACGTATGAATAGCGTTCAAAATGAAGTAATAATTTTTTTTTAGGAATTAATGAACATAAAAAAATTGAATATTTTTTAAGTCCTGAATTTGAAATACGTTTTTTGTAATAATAATTGAAACACAAATTTTGCAAACATTTACTGATACGTCTGTAGTTTGACCTTCTTTAATCAACTTAATTTTTTTGAAGATATTAAAAATTGAAGAAGGAGTAGTGTTTTTTTAAATAAAAACATTTTGGGGTAAAAAAAAACTAAAAAAAATAAATTATTATTGTTCGAAAAAAATGCTATAATAATGTAAAAAATAGTACTTCTGAATTCATTAATAAAAATATTAGAATTTGGGCTCGGGTCTCTATTTAGAAAAATTGCCGCGACCGCGTTACTTTGATTGTACGGCTACGGTGTCATACTCCATTACAAATCAGAAGGTTAAGTTTAAAGGTAATGAACACCATATTATTTAGAAAGCAAATAACATTTATAGATGCTAGTTTAACACTTAAGGATTTACATTGAAAGGTTAAATTTAAGGCACTACAATTAGGATGAGCAGCACGCGCAAAGCGCGTGTAGTTTACATTGCATGAAATGTCTGGGAATATATTGAGTCAGTGTTGTTCACATGATTCGGCCGCCCCCTGCTTGGGTGTCATGTGTTCGTGCAATGCGATTGGCTCTGGATGAAAACACTGATGAAGTGGGAAATTCTTTCTGGGAATTGCTTGAATAAGAAAGAAAGGCGAACGAACTGCATATCGCTGCAAAATATACTGTAAAGATTTCACTATAACTTCTCATCTCGACCAAAGCTTATATTGGAGATAGACTCACTAGCTGTGTTGGATTGAGAAAAAGAAACTCAGTACACGTGTTTAGAAAGTAGATGTCTACGTGACGTTGATGGGAACTTTTGGAATTGTCAGAACAACTTGAGAAGAAGATTTGGTTTGAAGCTAAAATCATAGTTGACTTTTCGCTGTATTTTAAAGTGTGTTTTGTAGGATCGTTTTCATTAAATATAATAAAAAGCCACTCGACCCTGTATTAAATCGCGTCACAAGGGGATACAAATTTATGTTAATTTAAACACATTTTTACTTTGCTATGAAGGAACTCTTTTATGTTTATTAGGGTACATTTCAACTTCTCTTTGCTATATGATTTTAATTATTCTCAATTAGTAGTAAATCCTTTCATGTTTTACTAATTGGAGTGTTTTAATTAATGGCTTTGGAATTGAGTTTTTTTTTGTATTTTAACAATTTAAAAAATACGCGAGTGCGTAGAAATTTTAAATGCGTAAACTAATTATTTATTGAAAGTTAATGTTCTTTCGTATTCCTCTTATTAAACTATTATTTCTTTTAGACACTGATCAACGAAATGAAAATGTGATGGAAAAAGCTTTGAACATTGTTGAAGGTAATAAATGTGATGTCGTCGTTTATCGGCCTGTGAAACCTTGAATTGTCTGGACTAGAAATGGAAAAAATGTTTCAAAGGAAGGAATATATTTTTTAATAAAGGTAGAATTATTAGGTGGAATTTTGATTTAATTTCTATGTAAATACACAAAACTTGTGAATAAATTCTTAAATCCCCAAAGGATAACCGGTATTGGCAAAGATTGCTAGTTAGTATGATTTGGGTAATGTTTCCCTGTTCCTTTTATAAACAATAAATAAAATATATCTTCATACACAAATATATATATATATAAATCAACAAGAGTGAAAACGTCATCCAACCGGGAATCGAACCCGGGACCCTTTGTTTCGCGCACAAGTGCCCTACCACTGAGCTATCCGTACGACATCAACCTTAAGAAACTTTTCACTCAGAACACAGATCGGAAAAGTAAACACATACAGGCACACTACATAACACAAACTCCTGTGAAGCGCTTACACCTGTATTAACACAAGGAACCATGAATATATTTAATAACATCAACCAGGAAAAAAAAAAGCAGAATAAATCATACATACAGGAGTCCCGGGTTCAACTACCGGCTAAATGAACTTTTCACTCTTATTGATTTAAATAAATATTGCAGTTCCATGTGTTAATGCAGCTTTAAGCGCTTCACATGAATATGTATGATTTATTCTGTGTTTTTGTTTCATATATATATATATATATATATATATATATATATATATATATATATATATATATATATATATATATATATATATATGTAATGTTTATTATTTAGATGTGCAGTCGTTATTTATTAGACATGTTCAGTTCTGAAGGTATAAGTAATGGCCGAAAGATTATATTCAAATCCTTTATAGTTCAGGACTTCATAGCAATACCTGCTTCAGCTTCGAGGTTACATCGTGAATCTCTATATAATACGGAATTCTTTGAGAAGGAGAATGCACCCTGGACACCTCTGATTGGCTACTCTAGTTTTAGTTCGCATTTTCTAGTTATTTTGAGTTCGCGAGTTTGAAGTGGCGTGGGAGGAAAAGTAGTCACATGTGTAATGGTGACTCATCCGAAACCTAAGAGTGGAATATTGCCTTTTGAGATTAAATATGTTGGGTGCTTTGGTACTGGAAAAAGGGGGTGATATCTAAAGTTAATTAAAGTAATGGTATAATTTCATAGTGGGGAGACGAGTTATAAAATATCTTATATATCCCCCCACGCAAGAATGTTACCGCCCCCGGTAGTGTACTCATGCGCGAGAACAATATGATAAGATGTTGAGGTTGTGAACAAAATGGTGGATCCAACCACTTGATCACATTAGGTTTTGCAATTGTTTTGACTACAAAGAAAAGTAAAATTTTAAATGATTAGGTGTCCAAAGTCCATTCCCCACAATAATTTTGATATAACATTTAACAATTAATATGTAAATATTCTTGAAATATCGACATATATCAAATAACATATAAGTGCCAATAGTGCTTACAAATATATATAAACACTTTGTTGAAAACTATAAACGAAACAAAATGTTTAAACATGTAAGAACAAAATATAAATTTAAGTTTAGATAGACGGTGTGAAACTTCACAAAGTATTTGCCACATATAATGAAAATAAGTATTTGTTACATATAATAAAAGTAATATCTGTTACATATAATAAAAGTAATATCTGTTACATATAATAAAAGTAATATCTGTTAAATATAATGAAAAATAAAATATCTATATATATATGCTGGAGATAACAATAATTTCGTTTAAATTTAGTCTTCTCCTTCACAAAGAATATATATATATATATATATATATATATATATATATATATATATATATATATATATATATATATATATATATATATTTATATATATATATATATATATATATATATATATATATACATACATACATACATACATACATACATACATACATACATACATACATACATACATATATATATATACATACATAAATACATACATACATATATATATATATATATATATATATACATACATACATACATACATACATATATATATATATATATATATATATATATATATATATATATATATATATATATATATATATATATATATATATATATATATATATAATGCTAACTCGTCCCCAGATAGCATGGACAAAATTAGCTTTTTCGAAACACATATATGAACAATAAACCCTGAAATTCTAAAAAAAAAACCAAGAATATATTAACAAAAGTCAAACTTAACCAAGGGCAAACCTTAACCAACAAATAAACAGCCAGCAATAAAATCCAATTTAATTAATAAAATCCAGATTTAAGCACTGTGCCAATAGTGCTTAAATCTGGAATGTAAATCACCAAAAATCGCTTTACGTGCGCTTGTCGATAGCTCATGCATAGATATCCTCCATTTTTGTTTTTCAAAAAGGGATATCTAGTTATGGTGGTCGTTACCCATAGTTTCCCCAAGCATAACGAAGGCCTCCTCCTTGTCACAAAGGGAAATCACAAAACCCTTTGGATTGGAATTATCGGAGAGGGTCTTAAAAAATATTCCTATGTTTTCCACTGAACCTTTTCTGTGATTACATATTTTCTTGATCCTGTTTAATTGTAAAATAATAATATTTCTTTGAATTTTAATACTAATATTAGAATTCCAATGTGTTAATTTGAAGACTTTGAAGTTAAAATCTAAACCTATAACAAAAATTTTAATTTTTAATATGTCCTCTATTTTTATTTCTAGATCTAAAAATTCTGCTTTATTGTTGTTAGCGGTGGTCCTCTTGAGAGTTATATTCTGTGGGATAAATATTTTAGTAAATTTTATCAAAATCCCTAAAGTTTATAATAATAAAATCATCAATATATCTGCACATTTTTAAATCATATAAATTGTTTGCGTTTTCGTAAAAATAAAGGAAAATGTTAGCCAACGCGCTACAATAATTTTTTTTTAATTTGTGTGTAATAATTTTGCCCATTGTATAAAAGATTATTGAAAACACAATATTTAATTAATAACCACTTATCAAAATCGCAATTAATAAAAATTTCAAACTCTTCAAAAATCTTACGAAAAATATCCAATAGTCTGTCATGTAGAATACTGGTAAAAAGATTCTCAAAACCATATGTTTCTATATAATTTATATCCCTATGTTCTATCAAATACTCAATTATCTTTTTATTGTCTCTAATCATAAAACTATCACCATTTCTGTATATTTGATCAATAACAATCATTTTTTGTAATTCTGAAGAAACGTTAGTTATATATGTATTGGTACCAGATGTGACAAATCAAAATCGTTTTTTGTGAAACTTATAATTTAAAAATAAATAAGGAAAATTGAATTTATTATTCTTGATTTTTAGTTTTTTGCTAAATGCAATAACTTTATTTTTGAAAATATTAACAGGTGCATGTAGAATTTTAAAAGTATCATTTATGCTATATTCCTTAATCAATATTTCTTAATAGAATCTTTGACATATAAAACTAAAATTATGTTGTTGTTAATAGTCCTTCGCCGGCTAGCGGCAGCTAGACAGCTTCCATGAGTCCCCACACCCTCAAAAAATCGAGAAATGAAACTAAATGACTGAAACTAAAATTATTACTACAGTTAAAATTATTATAACAGTTAAAGCGAAAATGTTTTTAATTTCTTCAAGTTTGTTTTTTAAATCTTTAGTTAAATGAGTAATGTGGCCGAACTTTTTAATATTAATATTCAAAAATAAATTATATTTTATGTTCCTATATATCTTATTTATCCATTCTCCAAAACCCTCTGCTGGGAAACTATATTTGTAAGCCATTTTAATACAAAATATATTAAGTTCTTTTTTAATAATTTTAAGTGCGTAGTTAGGGTTTAAAAAATAACTAGGTCAGAATTTTGTACCCTTTCCTAGTAATTCGCGCAAATCATTGTCGATAATAATGCTAAGATCACCTGTTAAGACATGCCCGTGATCCTTATCAATAAATTCTGGGTAGTTTTCATAACAACACAAGTCATTTAAATTATTACGTATACCCTTGCTAAGTTGGTTATAATTACATATTAAACGCCCAAGAGTTTTATTGTATTTATATGCTGTAACAATTTTAATTTTCTCTCGAATTGGAAAAACTTCAAAATGCTCCGCAATAATATTACCAAATTTAATTTTTATCAAAGATTCTGTTTTGAAAAGTTAAAATCAAGTATTCCTCAACTGCTGCGGTAGGAACTTCAAAGTTGTACTCATTAGCTCCAATTTTATACATAATTAGGTCGTACACAATAAATTGTAGGTTGGAGCTGGCAAATTCAAAAAAAATATTCTTCAACCAGATTCATAAGAATTCTATTTCTTGAATTGAAAATTAATCCTTTAATTTTATTAATGTTAGATTTTTAAACTCGACGTTAAAAAGATCTTTAAATTGGTTCTTTGTTCTAAAAAAAACAACTAAAAATCAAGAGTAATAAATTCGATTTCCTTTATTTATTTCTGAATTGCAAGTTCCACAAAATATCTATTGGATTTAGGCACAAATACATATATAACTAACGCTTCTATTGAACTATAAAAAATGCTTAAAATTGTTATTGATCAAATATACATCGTTTCTAAACAAGCAGCACAAATGCAGTTCACAAAAAATTAAAAAATTGTCATCCTTTGACAATGCAGATATATCTGTCACATTATTATCGAAATGAAAAAAAAGTCCAGCAGCAATAAAACTTTTTTAAATGTTTTAAATAAATTTGCATTTTGTCTTGTGTTATTTCCAATGATAAAAAAAAGTTGATAGATAAATCAGAACCATTTAAAGTATGTCATTGTTCAGTGAGCTACTGCCGAATCACATTCTCACACATAACTGCAGCAACATTCCTTATTATTATAAAAGTAGTATCATTGTCGGAGGAAAAAAAACATTATAAAATCTTTATCGAAATTGTGAAATTGATGGTTTTTCAAAGATTATATAAAGGTTATTAAAACAAAGGCTGCAAGTTATAATTACCTTTATGCATACAACATTTAAACACCTGCTTGTTCTCTTCAATAATTTAAAAAAAATAAAAAAAATTGAAGATATTTTTGCAGGTCTTATATAGGAATTTGGAGAAAAAAAAATTACAGTAACTGCATTTTTTTTAGAAAAAGGTTTTATAGAACTTTGAAATGTCGTTTTCTGTAAAATAATTTCAATATTACAATTTTTATAAAGTTTTTACTGGGAGTAGGGTAACTTTAATTTTTTTTTTAATTTTCTTCCTTACCATGATGTCTTCCTTTTCGGAAATATTGATATTCCAAAACTGAATATAAAATTACTTATTTTAATTAAAGAGACATCACATAAAAATTATTCTATGATAAAAGAGAATGGCCCTACTTAAAAAATCATTAAAATCAGAAACAACATGAAAACTGTAACAGAACGCTGGCACTCCAGAAAGTTAAAAAAAATTAAAAAAGTAGCATTTTTTATAGAACTTTACGGGTAAAATCATTTCTTGGCAACAGCTTTAATCATTAGAAATTCATGTTTCTACTTTTTCATGGAACTTTGCATATCTTGAGATATATGAAAGTGAACACAGAGTTATGTAAATTTTTTTAATGAACGCTATATACGTGACGTCATTCTGTGAATAAACTTAATTTTTAAGAGGATATTTTTACGGATGCCAAATTGCGTGTCACTTCACGGGACACGTAACGAGAACTTCTGAAAACATGTTTTTCAAGGAAAAGAACTGTTTATTCGATAATTCTCGCACGAGAACGCTAGTACATGAGTATGGCTATATTGATACATTGTATTCTGAATGATGTAATGAATTTACTACGCTGATATGTAAGAAATAAACTGATAATGTAAGAAATGAACTGATAATGTAAGAAATAAACTGATAATGTAAGAAATAAACTGATAATGTAAGAAATAAACTGATAATGTAAGAAATATACTCTGCTGATGATTGAGACTATTGTTTGAGGTCTAGGACGATAAAAGTATCAAAAAAGTCGAAGATTCCGTATTATTATCGCCCGAATTGTTTTCGATTGGCTCTATTTATTCCAGATACTCACCGAATTGTTACTATTAATTGACTACGTTTACATATTTTTTTTTACTTTAGGTGTCAGAAGCGTAGTATAAAAATATTTAAAAATATATAATTAAAACAAAAAAAAATTCTTAACCCACTAACGCTTACACAATTTTTGCACATGCAATATTATTTTCCTTCTTTGGATTTTAAATAATTTATCCTAAGCATGCTCCTTTATTTTATATTTTAATTAATATAAAAAGATAAATTATACGTTGTACCTCAAACTTTTAAATTAAAAAAATAATGTAAAATAAGGAATTTTTATAAATTCAAAAATGCGTAGTTCCTGCATAATGAAATCCTCATCAAAATAAATCGTTTAAATACCAATTTTTGACAGTTTCTCTTAACCGGGGATACACACAAAATATTTGGTAATCTATTGCATATTAAAATTATAAATGTTTCTTTAAAAATTCTATGGGACTCTTATTTTTGTCACCTTAAAATGCTAAGGCTTTAAAACAGTAACTTAAAACTAAACTGCTAATATTTTTTTAAGCTAATTTGATTTAATATTTGTTTTATAAACGTATGAATAGCTTTTTCTAAATTAAGTTATAAACAATCTTTTTACGAATTATTAAACATAATCATTTGAATATTATTAGGTTGTGAGCTTAAAATAAGTGTTTTTGAAAACAATTACAAAACAAATCTGTAAAAGTCTATCCATACATCTGTAATTTGACGTTATTTAATCAATTTAAATTTTGTAAACATTAAATTTTGAATTAGTAATGTTTTTTAAAAAAGTCTATTTAAACTTAAAAATTACAAAAAAATAATAATAATAATAATATTTTTGTTTTTGATTATTTTTCATAAAAAGATGTTCGATTTACATAAAAAAAATGGTATTTATGAATTCATTAATAAAAAAATAGGATGTGTGTCTCCCTTAATAAATGTGTATTCTAAAAATATAAGAGTGAGTTGGAAAAGTAGATAGAGGACTAAAATATAGTTAGACCTCAATATAAGTAACTAAAAATAATTATCGAAATGACGACTGTCCAGACTCGATACGGAATACTGTTTTCACACTCTTTCTTTTAACTGCAATGTCGCCGGACAACGCAATCGCAACGGAAGTCATGATCTTCAAACCCAGATAGATCCACTTTTCGGAAAATCGTGTTTTGATGCGAAACGTCTTTCAGTTTGGTTAATAGGGTGCCTCTTATTAAATCCGCATGAAACGAAATAATGCAGTGCTCATGCGCAGATGCCATTCGTCTCGGCAGGGATTCGAACTCACATGCCATAAGTACGCTGTGACGTGCGGTCGTACAACATTCGAATTTATTTAAATAAAAAACTTGTGTTTTAAAGATTTGTAATGGGAAATTACAATTTTTTTTTATTTTCACTGTTGATGTATTATTCTCATATTGACAATTCAATTTCAAGTCTGAAAGGTTTCAATACTCTTTATGGGATACAAATTTATAATAATGTAACAAAATTTTACATTTGTATGAAACACACTTTTTTATTTATACAGGGGTGATGGATATTTGGTGGTACATTTCCATTTTGTTTACTATGCGGTTTTAATTATTTTCAATTAGTAGTAACTACTTCAATATTTTTACTGACTGGTATAGCATTTGTCAGTTAATAATTTTGTAATTAATATATATTTATTTTTGTATATGAGTGTTTGTGAAAAAAATTAAAAATGTTTAAATTCCTAAAAATTAAATATATATATATATATATATATATATATATATATATATATATATATATATATATATATATATATATATATATATATATATATATATATATATATATATATATATATATATATATATATATATATATATATATATATATATATATATATATATATATATATATATATATATATATATATATATATATATATATATATATATATATATATATATATATATATGTATGTATGTATGTATGTATATATATATATATGTATGTATGTATGTATGTATGTATATATGTATGTATGTATGTATATATGTATATTATATATATATATATATATATATATATATATATATATATATATATATATATATATATATATATATATATATATATATATATATATATATATATATATATATATATATATATATATATATATATATATATATATATATATATATATATATATAGGCCGAAAGATCAAGTTCACAACATTTATTTCTCCGGACTTCACAGCCCGACTTGATAGCTTGAGGTTACATCGTTAATCTGTGGTTCAAGATGGCGATTATGAGAAGAAGAATTTACCGTGGACGCCTCTGATTGCCTACTCTACTTTTGGTTCGCATTTTCTAGGTTTGGGTTCGGGATTTTGAAGTGGCGTGAGAGGGAAAGCAGTAAGGGAAGCAGGAGGGAATGCTTTTGTACTGCGAAAAGGGGGCGATATCCATAGTTCAAGAAAGTTAATTAAAGTACATTTTAAAGGGGGAAAGAGTTATAAAATATATATAAATATATATATATATATATATATATATATATTGGACTTCACTTCTTCTTAACATAAATTTATCTCTTTTTTTAGACAAATATCAATTGAATCTAGGAACGGGTAAGGATTCTGTAAACGATGCTAGTAATAATTACTGTAAGTTGAAGCTTAATGCTTGTTGGGGTATTGGATTGCCTCAAAATGCCATAGAAAGTGGAAAATTTGTTTGAAATACAGAAATAAAAATTTTAATAAAGGTCAGTGTTGGGATCTTAATTTCTATATGAGTACACAAACCGCATAGGTAGGTTTTATTTCATTCGATTCGCTTCTAACCAAGCAGAAGAAATTCAGTTCACCAAAAATTAAAAATCTGTCACCCATTGGCATTGCAAAGATATCACATTATTACCGAAATTTAAAAAACTAGCATAGATAAAACTTCGTTAAACGTTTTAAAATGAATTTGAATTCCGTTTTGTATTATTGCTAATGAAAAAAAAATTTATTCGACAAATCAAAATCATTTAAAACATGTCATTGTTCAGTGAGCTACTGCCGAATCTTATTCTCACACATACCTGCAGCAACATTCCTTATTATTCCAAAAGTAGCAGAGGAAAAAAAACCATTATAAAATCTTTATCGAAATTGTGAAATTGAGGGTTTTTTGAAGATTCTACAAAGGTTACTATAACCAAAAAAAACCTGCAGTTATAATTGCTATTCAGCATAAAACATTTCAAACCCAGCTTCTTCACTTCAATAATTTCTGAAAATTAACATTTTTGAAGATTTTTTTGCAGGTTTTATAGAGGAATTTGGCACAAAAATCTTTAGTAACGGCATTTTGTGAAATATTTTTATAGGACTCTGAAATGCAGTTTTCTACAAAAAAACTTTGATATTAAAATGTTTATAAAGTTTTTATGGGGGAGAGGGGGAGGAGGGGGAAGGGGGGGGGGGGGTTAAATATTTAAAAAAAAATTGTTTTTCACCAAGGTGTCTTCCTTTTCTAAAATAGTGATACTCCAAATTGAATATAAAAGTACTCATTTCAATTAAACGGACATCATATGAAAATTAGTGTATCAAGGTGGTTGAATAAATAGCCGTAAAATATTACAATTTCTATCATAAAATATAAAAGGTCCCACCAGAAAAAATCAACAACATAAAACGGTATTTTTTGTATCATATTTCTTCCTTGATTTCTGAAAAGCATTTCGTAATCTATTGCATAAAAAATTTAATGTTTTTTCAGAGATGTCATGAGACACTTTCCAGTGTTTTTTGGCTTTCTTGAAAAATTCCAAAACATTGGAATATTTCAAGAGTTGAAAGTTTCACTCATTTATTATATGTGTGTTGTAAAAAATGTAAATGTGAGCGGGAAAAATAGACAGAATTTTAAAATAGAGTTCGAACTTAAGACACCATTACCAAACGACAACTTGTCCAGACTTGATGCTGAATCCTGTTTTCAGCGATTGCGTTGTCCGGCATTTAACTGCCGGACAACGCAATCACAGCGGAAGTTATGATCTCTGCTGCGAAGACCATAATTTCCCTCAACCGGGATAAACATAGAGTCAACCATTCCACAAGAAATAGTAGAAATATTATTTTAAAAGAATAGGATGGCTTCTGGCCATCCTATAAAAGTTTGACTGGACGCGTATATTCCACATATCTTAATTAAATTTTATGCACCTGTATTTTGCAAACACATATAAATGCTAATGCAATTTAAGAGACTTCTACAAGTTTATACGTCAACAATTAAATGAACAGGTGTTTATGAATCAAACCGAAATGCGAAATTCTAAAAATTTCTGGATATATCTAAGTAGTATGTATCCTTAATACTTAAAAACAATCGATACATATTTATAAGAAAGGTGGGTGATTCTGTCTATATTTTGAACAAAACCACTAATTTGGGGTGTTTTGTATGAAATTGGAAAAACTTATTTCCGATATGTAATTTTTTTAAAAAAAATTCTATGCGTTTGGTGTTTGGAGATATGTTTTTAACTTAAATTATGAAACTGAATGTTTTTTTTATGTGAATCGTCTTCAAAATCGAGTTCCCATAAGTGGTAGCATGTCTGTCAAAAATTAAACAGGAAATGGTTACGAAAAATGGTGACAAAAACGTTTACGCTAATTCTGCCACTACCCGTATACTGCGACAACTAACATATCGTAGAGTCGTTCGTAAGTATCAAATAAAGAAAAAACGAATATCTAGCTTAGATACCCGTTCCGCGCTTGGCGTTAAAATATAATTCAACCATTCTACTACATCTCGTATAACCAGAAAAATAAAATTTGGCAGAGTGGTTCATTATATTCTAAATAGGATGACTAAACTATTTGTGAACTTCTAGATGAAATACTCAATAAATTTGTACCGAAATACTGTCGAGTTTAACGTTACACGCCATAAATCCTGCGGCGAAAACGATCGATGCAGCCTACCTAATTTTTTTGTATGAAACAAGTACCAGTTAATCAATAATATACAACTTCAAAGTCTTAACTTTGTCTCACGTCCAAATACGGGTCAGTCTCTAGAGAGCGTAATATTTCAGTTGCCTGCATTTACTAAATAAATAATAAAAAACAATTTTTTGAGTAATGTTTATTTTAAGAAAGATAATGTTGCAGTCATGTGTTGGAAATTATAAAATGTTATTGCGGAAAAAAGTTTCGTAATTGAAGACGAGCTTTAAAAAAATTATTTCAAATATAAAAAAAAATGTAGGAAATTAAAATACATTGTTATTTTTCTATAAAGTAATAATCTCTGGATTTTCTTTTAACAAATAGGCATTTGTGGTGAAATAAAATCTATTGTATGGAATTCCATAATAGTATATTTTTGATTCTGTAGTTAGGCTGCTGTAAGTTTCTCCCCAATTTCTTTGTGGCGATTTTGGAAAAGTGAGCATTTTTTAAATAGGCCAATATCTCAAAAATGGTTAGAAATCTAAATATGCAAATTTATCACATTATGCTACTGTACCATCCCAAGAACTCGCTATCTCTACCATCATCAAGGATTATCTCTCCAGGTGGAGCCACCAGCTTGATGCTTTAAGAACTAGCGTTTTCCTACCTCTGAGAAAACCGTCAGAGATCTTTTAGACACTTAGCTGGAATGCCGTTTATGTCGCTTAGAAGGCACCAGTCACTAGGAGTCCTTTCTGTTTTTCTTTTGCATTATTTGTAGATAACATGTAGCTTAAATGTAAACTTACTTAAACTCTAAATATTTAACTTTAATTAAATAATTTCAAATTTAAGTTTTGAGTCTTTCATTTATTTTTTAAAACGGAAGTTTTTTGTTGAGTATGAAGGTGGTGTACGTAGTCTTCCAGTGAACAAAGTGTTCCAGTCCTGACCCACAGGTATATGCGAAGAGGACGCCACACTACTCACAAAGAACGTACATGTACTGTTATGCAGAAAATCGAACACTTTAAGATACAACCTCTTGTAAGGGACGACGATATAAGGTATTTCTGAATAAAGTATCCTTTGGATATAAGGTATTTCTGAATAAACTATACTTTGAATATAAGGTATATCGAAAAAATATACGAATTTAAAACTGAAAAGTATAAGAAAAGTACTACATCTCTTTACAAAATAGTTACAAATTGATGTTGTCATAAGGGCGCACAAATGAATTTCAAATTTCCAATGCGTGTGAGATATCACAGTGTTTAATTCACAAAATAAAATATGCCTGATTAAAAAAAAAATTAAAGTGTTTCATAGTAAATAATTTTGAAACGCATCTTTGGCTCACTTCTTCTTCTATTTTTCTACATATAATATGTTTATGTATTTTTTTTATAAGTTAATTTAAATACAAGATATAATTTATAAAAAATTAGACAGGCTTTTTCGAGGACGCAGCCGTAGTGGGGTATGAAACAGAGGGTGTACGGGTACAAGGGTACAGAAATGACGTAACCAAAACAAAACTTACATTTATTAGCACATTAAAATACTAACAAGTTTACTTATGTTACAACTAGTGGGGGTCTACTTATATAGACATATATTTTCCGCGTGGTCAAAAGGGGATGAACGAGGATTACCATCTCTCTGTCTTTCTGTCTTTGCACCCCATTGTTGAATCTCTTCACCCCATTTCTGACGATTGAATGTCGAACACGAGGTCAATCTGCGACAACTTACACATTTGTAAGCCTTATATCGCCTAAAGAGTACCGGTTTGATTTCTATAATATCTCCTATAGCAGAGTGAGCACTCTCGAACGTGACCACTCCCTCTCGAATCAACAAACGTACTGCCGAGTAATGCCACTGTGAAAGCTGCAACAGAGGCTAAATGATTTCATGATTCGGCTTCATCTACGCCCGCGACTCATGCGTGATCAAGTTATGGCCACTTTCCTTTACACAATTATACCAAAGTAAGGTTCAGTGGTAGTACGTTTGCAAAGATACAAGCGATATTATTATCCGTTGTGCGGTTATGCTTTTGCTGCATGAGGTTTTATAATAGCCCAGTAAATATTGGTTCAAAATGAGGTCGATATTACACAAATTCATAGTTGCTAAAATTTTCAGGATTAGCTTCTAGGTATCTGTGAAACGAATTCTGAAAAGTCCCCTAATTTTCCATGAGAGCTTCAATTCAAAATGGCGGATCCAAGATGGCCGCCAAGCAATTTTGCCTTTTTCGATGTTTTCCCCTCATATCTAAGTTAAAAATAAACGTTTTTCAATTCTGAAAAAACCTGTATGATCTACAAAAGTTACTGTTCCGATGTATGCCATAAAATATTTTAAATGAGTGTACATTCATTTTTTTATTTCAAAGGCCAAACTTTATGTGTTCCAAGTTTGTAGTTGAACTCATAAGTTGGGAACATAAATAAATCATGGGAAATGTTTTATGTAAGGAAATTTTGTTTCTTGTACGGAATTTACTAAGGTAAATTAAAAAATATGTATGTTTACTCGAAAAGTGGTTGAGATATTTCATTTTTTCTTGAGCAATCCAGCAGTTTTTAGCCTTCGAGTAAAAAATTTTTAGTGTATGTACCGATTAAACATTACAGAAAACACCAACACATTAATTTCTTCTTTAATAACTGTTATAAATTAAGCAGGATAGAGAAAGTGTGCGTGTTTGTAAAAATGTTGAAATAAAAAACAGAAACAGAAAGATATTTTGCAGGAAGAACACAAAAAAATATTTTAGATCAATTACATTTTTATTCGGACAACGTAAAAGATATTGTTAAAATTTTACTGATCTCGATTGCATGACGTTTTTTGGGGGAAGTTAAACTTCAAAAAAAGAAAATAAGTTATGCCAATATTTGAAACTGGAGTTACATTGATAGTAATAAATACAAATGTATACAGGATCAAGGCCCAACAAAGTTAGTTCAGCAAGTATCCCTAAACTATTCCCCAATTTTGTTAACTTCTTCTTTGTTAACTTCTTCTTAAAAAAAAATTAAAGTGTTTCATAGTAAATAATTTTGAAACGCATCTTTGGCTCACTTCTTCTTCTATTTTTCTACATATAATATGTTTATGTATTTTTTTTATAAGTTAGTTTAAATACAAGATATAATTTATAAAAAATTAGACAGGCTTTTTCGAGGACGCAGCCGTAGTGGGGTATGAAACAGAGGGTGTACGGGTACAAGGGTACAGAAATGACGTAACCAAAACAAAACTTACATTTATTAGCACATTAAAATACTAACAAGTTTACTTATGTTACAACTAGTGGGGGTCTACTTATATAGCCATTATTCCTGTGAAATTAACAATATTCACTCTCAAGTTGCTCCATTTGTGTCAACCTATTATAGAAATAGTGTTTTCTTCCCGATTAAAATGGGATTTGTTGAATTTAAACCCATGACCTCTCGATCTATCACTCATATTAAAATATAAACCCTCCATTTCCCTAGTTTAATAAATTTGAACAGGTGCATCAAATCTCCCCTATCCCTTCTCTCTTCCAGAGTAAATATATTAACTTTTTAATATATCTTCATAAATTATGCCTGAAAACCCGTGCACCATTTTAGTAGCCCTGTTTTGAATTTTCTCTAACAAATCAATGTATTTTTTTTAAGAAATAGTGATCAAAACTGTACAGCATACTCGAGATGTGGCGATAACAAACCTTTATACAATGGCTACAATCCTTAGACATTGATTTAGGTATTGATGAAACACTTTTCCTCATGTTCCCCAACATTCTATTAGTTTTTTTGCTAGCCACTGTAAATTGATGACCTATTCTAAAATCAATCCACAATTACTATATATATTTATATATATATATATATTTGGGTTTTTTAATAAAGTTCTCAAATATGAAATAAAAAAAAATTGCAGAGTGCTTTTATCATTACCGTTGCTGATAAAGCAAATAGTAAATTTGCAATTATGTGTAAAAAATTATACTTTGATTTGTTATTGGGAGAATATATTCATAAAAATACTTTTATTATTCTTGATGAGTCCATAAATATTTTTAAAAAGAAGATCATTGCTTATCATAAGTTACCACATTTGAAAGTGGCAAATTTTAATTTTCCATACTTATTTATTGCTGTTAAGTTTCATAAGACACCAGTTGGATTTAGATTTATTACATGTGAAACAAACTCATACAGCCAGAGGGCTTTCGAAAAACTTCAAGAACATTTAAAAGTTATAATAGACAACAACAATCATAAAATCATAAATATCCTTAATAGTGACATCGACATTAAACAAATTGACACTTACTTAATGAAAATAACTTCAACGATATTTGTAAAGATATTTATCACAAAGAATTTAATTAATTAAAACTAATATAAACAGTAATAGAGTTAATTACCTGGATCTTGATATTTAAATTATTAAAAATGACGAAATTATTATTGGACTGTTTGACAAAAGAAATAAATTTTGCTTCAATGTTATATCTTTGACAGATTGGTCCTCAAACATCAGCAATAGAGTATACAGAAATGTTATTATTTCATATTTAACTCGAATACATAAAATATTTCATTCTTAACAGGGTTTGATTTCAGAGGTTAAAATTCTTAAAAATAAACTAAAATTAAATGGTTTTCCTAATGGTTTTGTAATTTCAATCTTTAATCCTTGTATGCTTTCAATCCTTGATTCTTCTAAAGAGGAGGCAAAGGTCTTGGTGTGGTAAATTTTTGCCTAACGTCATGTTAAATTGTTTATTCTTATTACAATTTTATGTTTGCTGTTATTTATTTTGAATTTTGGCAGCGTTTGTCTTCTTTTGTGGGGTGTCAAAGTATTATATTCAATGGTACATGAGCTTCTCAAATTCTAGAATGAAACAATTAATTCCTTTTAGAAGCCAATTTAGGAGGTGAAAATTTATATACAACATCATCTCATTCATAAGTGCCAATGTATTTCCTTAGCAGACATTTGGATAATTCGGCCTGGATATTTGTCCACCATTATGACCAACAATTAAGATGTTAAGGATTTCGTAGCCTCGGAAGGGATTGAGCCGGGCATCAAAATAAGTCTTTCCGGCATCTTTCCATTCTTCAGACTCCACGAGGCACTGCCACACTACCAGCGAGCAATGAACTTTTGATTAATCCATATAAGAAACTTAAAGCATTAATAACTTAAATTAACAACATTAATAACTTAAACTAACAACATTAATAACTTAAACTAACAACATTAATAACTTAAATTAACAACATTAATAACTTAAATTAACAACATTAATAACTTAAATTAACAACATTAATAACTTAAATTAACAACATTAATAACTAAACTTAACAACATTAATAACTAAACTTAACATCATTAATAACTAAACTTAACAGCATTAGTAACTAAACTTAACAACATTAATAACTAAACTTAACAACATTAATAACTTAAATCAACAACATTAATAACTAAACTTAACAACATTAATAACTAAACTTAACAACATTAATAACTAAACTTAACAACATTAAAAACTAAACTTAACAACATTAATAACTAAACGTAACAACATTAATAACTAAACTTAACAACACTAATAACTAAACTTAACAACATTAATAACTAAACTTAACAACATTAATAACTAAACTTAACAACATTAATAACTAAACTTAACAACATTAATAACTAAACTTAACAACATTAATAACTTAACTTAACAACATTAATAACTTAACTTTACAACGAACAAATAAATGTCGGAAAAATATTAGAAGTAATTACATTCAGCAACTCGTTCGTCTTTATACAATCAGCTTTCGTGTACGGCCCTCGTTGCCGCGCCAGGACGTCATTTCAGTTCACGCAACCCACAATTCCGTGCCGCACGGTAAGAGGGGCCTGCGGTGGATAGAAGTAACATGTGCTATGGGAGAGATACAAATACAAATATTGATGACCAACAACAGGCTCAAGGCCCAAAAAGGTTGGTCCAGCTAGTATATCTTAACTATAACACAATTAATATCTAAATTTTTTTTAAAAATCCTTTACTCCTGTACAATTAACAATATTCACTGGCAAGTTTTTCTATTTGTCTATTACAATGTTATAGAAATAGTGTTTTCTCCCCAGCAAAAAAAGTCAGCATAAAACCTTCATCAAAATTTTGAAATTGAAGGTTTTATGCAGGAAAACTGATTTTAAGATCTATAAAATTAAAGGTTTTTGTTTCAATGTCCTTCATAAAAACTGCAAAAAACCTTCAATTTTTAATCATGAAAGGAAAATGCAGATATTTTAAAGGTTTTATGCAGGAAAATTAAAAACTTCAAAAAAACTGCAGTTTTTTGTTTCAATATCCTTTGTAAAACCTTCAAAAAACCTTTAGTTTGACAATTTTGATGAAGGTTTCATGCTGACTTTTTTTGCTGTGTCCCTTCCTGATTAAAATGGCATTTGTTAATAGGAAGTGTCTCGTAGTGGACAAGTGGGGTCAGGCGTTGATCCGCGGCCACAAGGTTCGTCCAGCCGCCACAGTACTAATTTTTCTTTATAGTGGTAGTTTTAGGTATATCAAAATGTCAAGACTCTTTAAATTCAGACAATGTTTCTCATTCATATTCCATTATGTTATGACGGTATGCTACTACTTTCCATTGGGCATTCCTAGACATTACATTCGATATTTTTGCAATCCCTCTGAGGATTTCCCTTCTGAGAATTGAGAGAAATTTTCTAAATTAGTTGTCTTCTACTGTAAATAAACTCAATGTAATAGTGTATTTTATATGCAAAATACACCTAATTACTACAAAAGAATACAATTTTTAAACAAAAAATAATGATTGAAGCTAATGTTATCCGAATTGAAAATTCCGCATCTATAAGAGTTTAAAAAGTATATATAGACATAATTATGTGATATTTTTCGTTTTTATGTAGATAGAAGTTGCAAAAGGCTAATTGTTGTTTATTTTGTCATCAACTGAATTGATTGATGCTGCATTGGTGGTGAAATTACATACTTTATATTATTTCACTCTTTCAAATTGCAGGTGCTGTAACTACGTTATAATAGTAGTTATCCTGATCAATTAGGTCCAGATCCCATCCAGATAACCGAATACCCGGATGATTGGGTAATTCACGAAAAGGTTATTTCTTAGTAAAAAAATAATAATTTTGTTTTAGTTTGTAATGTAATTTAATGACAATTAAAAACAACATCATTCGCTGATAAGAATTTTTTAAAATCTGTATTTTGTTGATTATTTTTATTCAAAGCGATCCATATCTGGATAATTAGCGATCCGCTTTGTTTGATCCGGAAAACTAGAGTTCGGATAATTGGAGTTCTATCTGTATTAATGAATTTTTTTTTAAATTCTTACAAGAGAAGAAGGAAGGATATTTTTGTTTTAAGCCAAATTAATCAGTAATGGGTCAATCTTACCCCAAATGATTCTATATAACTACTTTCTACTCTATCAGGGATATATAGCTTGCTAATGTACATTTTCATTGTCGTAAAATTTCGTATTTGAGTAACTTTTTCCGTATATCTACAACCTATGATTTTTCTATAAAAACTTAAATATGGTTCATGGAGATCAACGTTAAATAAAGCTAATTTTCGTTGTCGGTGACTGTGATATCAGACAGTTGTAATAGTAAATAGAGAGCGCCTTCAATACCAGACTCTCATAAGGCCGCGGTGTCAACATTGAAAAGAAAAACTCACATCACGTGGTTTTAGCGCTGCCACATTTGGGGTTCAGACATCTGCAGGAGTTTCAAATTTGGCGCACTTTCTTCTCTTTTGGTTAAGGAGTTCTGTCCGTATTCAACTTTTTAAGATATATGTACGTATTTACTTATTTTCAAACAATATGCGCTAAATATGTCCTCTTCATTAACGAAACGAAATTATTTTATTTGTGTTCAATACTCGAAGAAGCGAAACTCTTTATATTTCTCAGGTTTTATTGTTTATATTTTCTTATTGAAGTATACAAAATAACAATTGAAAGAACTTCGCTTATGGTAAATTTTTTACATAAAAACGTAATGCAATTATTTCAAAACTACAAAGTAAGAAAAATCTCCTTAATATATCTGCTAAACTCCCTTAAATTGTGCCACTCTTAAAAAAAAACTATATTTAAATACAAAATTAAACACAAAACCCTATTACAATACTTCGATCTCGTTTAGTTCTTAAAGTCGCCAAGGCCTGCCAAGTAATATTGGCGCATGAAAGAATTATCATTTCCACATATCACGTGGTTTCAATGATGGACACACGGAAATCAGCATTTTTATTCCTCTATTTGTATCATTTCTCTATGTGTGATCTCCGTTAAGTCGAATGCTTGTTTTCTTGTATAACTGAACTCGTACCTTTCGTGGTTCAAATAAAACATAAGCTTTTAGAAATTAGAGTACAAACTCACCTTGTATTAAATCCTGAATGCAGCGTAGTTCAACAGCTTTCTGTCAAGTTTAAGACTTGCCACAGACAATGAATTGCTGAAATATTTCTGAAGAAATGTTCTCTGGGCATCCATTGTTCAAAGATAAGATCTCAATTCAATATATTCACATGTGTAGCATGAAAGTACAGACATTGTGATGCCACCGGACACAGAACAATTGAATTCAACAGTAGTTTTGAAAAATAGTCTGGGAATGTGTTTCGTTCTTCAGGTGGCCTTGTGTCAATATTAAAGAAGATTTCAAAATTTGAAAATTCAAAAATTCTATCTTACAATTTCGATATTTTTCTCTGATTCTCACAATGTCTGCAGACATTAGCTTGCTTGTATTACCAACAATAATGTAGAAAATATATAAGGGTTATTGTTTTTACTTGATATTTGCGTAATTAAATGGCCATCATTACTTCAGTATATAGAGGAAAAAAGTTTTTAGATGTACCTAACTTATTTCAAGTTTTTAAAGATAGAATTAAATTATTTAACTATTTCTTAATAGACAAGGCATTCCTTCCAATTGGAAATTTACTAATTAAATACACTTTTGTGAGGGCACAATTTGCTAAAAGTGCCAATTTATTTTATAGGCAAAACAAATAAACACATTTGTCGTAAGGTTTTTTTGGAGTTATTTTTTATTAGGGGAATTGACATTGCATGAAGTTGCACCAACCCCTATCGCCATCGCCAAGTTTAACATAAAACATAAATTAAATAATTTTCGAAACAAAAAGTATCTAAATACTTATACGACCAAATTTAACGAGTAATAATTAAATTCTAGACACTTTAAATTAATAATCACTTTAATTCTAAATTAATCACTGCAGGAAAACAGAAACTTAAATTATTATGTATATTATCGATAAACTCAAAGGTATTCATAAAAACCTCCAAAGTAAAATGCTGAGAAGAAAGACATGATATAAAATTAGGTAAAGAGAAGAGGTACTCATCAACCACTTCGGATTGCATTTACTATTGTCCTTTATTTTGCATGAAGTTCTTTAAAATCCAAGACAAGTCAAGGAGTGTGGCTTTTTGTAGTGGCAAGTCTCTTGGTGATTATGGAATGTTCAGGAGGAATACAGCGAATCGTATAATTTAAGCTATCGAGTATCTTGAGTAGAGTTAAAATTCAAATTATTGTTTGGATTTTCTTCGTAAACTTGATAAGAAGTAGGAAGGGAATAAACATCCATAAAAATGGATACCAAAGTCAATTCTCTTGATAATAACATTCAACACCATGTGCATAAAATTGAATCGTGGATGTTATTGAAGAGGGTAACAGAACTGCGATATACAAAAAAAAAACTTCGAAAAATGAAACTATAAAAAATTACATAGATATTCTTTAATCTATGTTTTTTTTCTTCAAAATATATCATGCCCTATACATGCACAGATATTCTTTCATCCATGTTTTTCAAGATATAAAAATTTCCATATACATACATACATAGATATTGTTTCATCTATGTTTTTTTTTAAGTGATGCCACTACTTAAGATCAGAGCTGGAAAAGTTGGGTTTTGTGGTTTTTAGGAAAAAACAAAAAGAAAACAAATTCCCCAAATTTTGGTTTTTGGAAAAACAAACAAAACAAAAATTCCACAAGTTTTGGTTTTTGATGCATGATTAAAACTTTTTTTGCATTTGCAATATCATAATTGTTTTAACTTAAACGACTTCAATTGCTACTTCTGAAAGAAATTTTTCAACATTTGGCTTTATCCACTCCAAACTACGAAATTCATTGGGGCCAGAAACTGCACAAAAATTGCTTTTCATCGAAACCAATGCATTTTCCAATAAAAATACTGAAATGGAACAAGATGACGAAAATGATTCGTCTGATGATGAATGTATGATAGAACTTGATATTGATTAATTATGAGATAATGGAGCATATGTAATGACAAATGTTTAAAATCATTGTAAATTGTAAACAGGTATATCAATACAAAAGAGACAGCCATTGCATTTCTGTACTGATTAAAAAAATCAAATCTTTCTGTATTAACGGAAACTTTTGACTAATATTTTAGTTAAAATTCCGATCATGCTCATGAGCTTAAAAATTCTTAAATTTAAATGAAAATCAAACATCGCGAAAAACATTGAAAAAGACAAAAACCACGAAAAACCAAACACTTTTAATTTCTAAATCAGGGTTTTTGCCAGCTCTGCTTGAGATATAAATTCACGGAAAAATACTTCTTCGAAATCGCAGTAATCACAGCACCCCAATAAGCTCATGATAGCTCACAGAAGAATGGTTGCACAGGGAAAAGAAAGTTCTGGAACGAGATGAATAGCTCGTTTCCGGAATTGCAGGTAGTGGAACACGACATTGTAGACTATTAACCGCCACTTGACCAGTTGGCGTACTTCATTCTAACTAAGAAAACTTTTCACTAATTTACAAACATCTTGCGTCTAAAGTATTATTAACCAAATTCTAATTTTCGTTCTTAGCAATCGAAAGATGCGTCCTCCGTGCATAGGATTTTTTGTAGGAATCTTATCGAAGTCTAAACGCTCTCTATATTTTTTAACCGAAGGGGTTATTTTAAATAAAGAACCCGTCGAAAGTTCTCGAAGCTTCTATTAGGAACCGTTAAAAACTGGAAAAAACACAAAGAAAACGCACTGTGTTAATGCAATGCAAAATGGGAAGATCCAACCAATAAATCACAAAACGAAGTAAAAAACAAAAAAACAATCCTAGACACTAGACGATAACTTTAGTATAGGACTGGCGCTTTGAGTATTAGCTCGAAGAAATATTACAGAACCAAAAATGTTATGTGAAACAACAGTGATTTCGAATAAAAGGGAGAGGATTTTGATTTAGACAATTACCTAACACGATTAAAAGAGAAGTTATTTTAACAAAAGAAACACTGTATAACGTTTGCGCAAAGAGCAACGTCCCACACATTTTTCGTTAATTTGTATAAAAAAATTAAATATTCAAAGAAATATGTTTCGATACTCAAATGTAATAATTGTAAAATACAATCACAGATATAGAAAAAAAAATCATTATAATGTATATTTTAATGTCTATTTAAAAACAAGAACATATAAATACTCGTTTTAAAATCAACTTGCACATAAGGAACTTGCAAACTTTTGTCCTCTAAAACAATTTAGCAAATTTAAAATTTTCAAAAGTTCTTAAATTTTTTATTATTAACAAAATTAGTTATACTTCTAGTGTTTAATTTCACTCTTTCTGTACAAAAAAAGGTAACTAATGCATACTCGAACCAGCAACAAATAATTAGTGTAACTAAAAAGCTTTCTTCTTCACCTATACACTTAAAACATTTATCTGAAGAATCAGCATACCCTATAGCAACAACCCACTTATTGATCTTTGTCGTCTCATTAAGACTCTAGTTTTGCTTCTTCTGTTGTTTAATTTCGCTGTATCTGTACAGAAAATGTAATAATACATTCTATAAATAGCAACGAATATTTAGTGTAGCTAACAAGCTTCCTTATTAACATTTATGCCTAAAACGTTTAGGTGGTAATAAAGTGCAACATAAACAAAGAAGTCTTGATTGTTAGATGCATCGTACTTTCTATATCATACCAAACTTTTTGACGCGCAACGAATTTTGTTGAACTTTTAACCAAGCTAAATGCCAAAGTTGACAAATCACCAATAAGAGCACTGTTTTAGAGAATACTAATCTATTATACATCAAACTTTTTTTTCAAAATAATAATAATAAAAAAAAAATGGTAAGCATCAATAAACAACCAAGGAAGCAACTTTTATTTAAAATATTGTTTCAAAGACGATGATATTTTATTTGCATATATCTTTATTAAGACATTGATTCCAATTTTTAAAATCATTTATATAACAGGTACCGTATTTCCCTTAACCCCCTCTCAGTAGAACTGTATGAATATAATGTATTGTCAATTCACCACCTGTTCGTAAAAGAGGTAACTAAAACTACATTTTGATTTGTGATTGCCAAATGTTACCGGTATCTATGGTTTTTAAATTTTATTCTGTGAATTATTTTTAGAGAATACTAATCTATTATGTATCAAACTGTTGTCATGCTGCTTTTTCGAAATAACAAAAAAAAATAAAAAAAATTTGGTAAGCATCAAAGGAACAATCATTGAAGCATCTTTTAATTAAAATATTGGTTCTAAGAAGATGCTATTTTATTTGCATATATCTTCATTAATAAATTGCTTCTAATTTTTAAAATAATTTTTTTAACAGGTACTGTATTTATTCCCGTAAACATTCCCTATGTGTGCTGCTTATAGCGTACATTGCTGTCAGTAGACCAGTATGAAGTCATTACCAGACAAGAATTTATTAACAAATCAGCACCTGTCCGTACAAGAGGTAACTAAAACTACATTTCGACCTGTTATTGTGAAATTTTACCGTTTTCTATTGTTCAAATATCTTTGTTCTGCGTTAAAAGTTACAAAAATTATTTTTAACATTACGCGAACAAGTTAAAAATATATATAATTATTTAATATCAATTTTATACTTATTTCAACGTTTTGAAAACAGGACCAAAATTTATTTATGTTTTTTGTAAGTTGACACCAAGTTTAAAAAGTTGTAATAAGTATAAATTTCATATTAAATATTTAAATTTTTTCAACTCGTTAGTATAATTAATTATTTTTCTTTTTAATGCATTTTTCTTAAATTCGGTTTTCTTATTTTTTTAAAAAGATTATTTTATTGTACCATTTTTATTTTTTAATTTAGCAGGGGGATTCGCTCCCTGCTGTTATTCAAGTTTTACTCACTTTTTCCACGCCACGTTTAGTATATATTGAGAATATTCGATTTAATAAATTCTTGGTAAACGGATTGGCAATGTTGTTCAACTTCTATCCAACAATAAAAATATTTTGAAATTGGAGAACATGTTAAAAAAAACTCAGGTTAATCGATATTTCCGGATAAATAACAGGCGGCTAGCTATTTAATTTTGCAGTTCGTTCTTGCCAAAGTGGACTTTTGCTATTTAACAAAAAAGAGAATTTCCGAAAGCGAACAAATATTTTTTTCGAAACGGTGTGGTTAATTGAAAATTCGGAACAGATGTAGTATTAGTATTATAGGACAGTAGTATTAGTAATAGTATAGGACTATTAGTAGTATAGGACATTTGGCGCGTTTTTGTTTTGGCGACGAAAAATTGCCGTTAAACAGCGCTATGACGTCATAGGGTTGCCAGATTGAAAGTCGCTACAAGAATCGGAACATACCAACAATGTCAGGTTGGGTTGCCATACTATAAATTTATCGTCCCTATAAAACACGCCAAAAAAAAAACCTTCCGCGGCAAATGTCTTATACTACATCTGTACCGAAAATTCATGTTAGTTAAATGCCCTATAACCACCACCGGATACTTTTTCAAAGTCGCCCAAGGGAAACATCCTCTATTCAACAAATTTTTTTTCAAATATCTGAATTAGAAAAAAAAATCTTGCCTCAAACATAATAAAAAAAATTAAAAATAGATAAATGTCGAATTGAGATAATGATTACTTATTTCTTTTGAAGCGCTTCTGAAATTGGCTGGAGCGCTTTTACGTCGGTTGAATATAAAAATTTTAATTAAAGTTTTTTTATTCCCTTTCTACCAAATGAGTCTCTCATGTGCATCGCACGCTACTTATTCTTTTATAACTAGACTCGTACCTCTCTTGGTTGAAATTAAACAGGAGTCTTTAAGAAATTAGTGCCGAAACTCACCAAGGGTAAAATACTGAATGTAGCGTTCTTAACAGTAGTCCTTCAAGTGTAGACCTCGCTACAGACAATGGATTGCTGAAATACGTGTGAAGAAATGTTCTCTGGGAATCGATTGCTACAAAATGAAAATTTAGTACATGTATTCACCTGGATAGCATAAAAGTAAAGACATAGTGATGTTATCGGAAACAGAACAATTGATTACACCAGTAGTTTTGAAAGTGGCATGGAATTGTATTTTGTTTTTCAGGTGGTGTTGTGTCTATATTAAAGTAATAGAATATTTCAAGAATCGAAAATTCAAAAATTCTATCTTAAAATGTTGATATTTTTCAGTAATATTCACAATGTCTATGTACATTAGTACTATGTACAATTATTGTCTATAGTACTATGTATTGTCTATGTACAATTACTATGTACATTACTTATATTACCTACAATAATGTAGAAAATATATGAAGGTTATTGTCTCTACTGAATATTGGCGTCATTAAACAGCGATCATTACTTCAATTGATAATATATGGGTTTTTAGATAGGCTTCGTTTATTTCAAGTTTGTAAAGATAGAATGAAATTATTTAGCTACTTTTCAATCAACAACAAAACACTTCCAATTAGGATTCTATTAATTGAATAAAAAAAATTGTGAGGGCACAATTTACTGAAATTAAAAAAAAAGTTTCTGACAAAACAAATAAACACGTTTTTGTTAAATTGAATAGAAATATGAAATATACTCAGAAAAAGTTTCGGTACTCATCATCAAAATAAATAATAAGTGGGACATAGTGGCTACCAAGTACAACGCATGCAAAATGTTTAAAAATAATAAAATCAACACTTTAAAAGTTATTTTTTTTTAAATTTTAATGTTAATTATAGATATTTTCAACACATTCTGAAAATTTAAATATGAGATTTTTGTCATCAAATACAAGTTTTGGCAAAATTTGAATAATTTGTGAATGCTAATTTAGCGCTTTTGTCCTCTCTGTCATTGAAAACGGATATTGTACCAATGATACTGCATTTTCTCAGAAATTTAACTTCTTTATTATCTTTTCGATATTTATTACTTGTTCCACAACAAATCTGTCTTTGTTTCGAACGCTTTTAATCTCAACTACAACAAACCATCTCATACGTTTCAATATAACTTAATTAAAAATATAAACATTTAAAAATGTCCTAAATTTATGAAGAAAATTCCAACTTAAATCATTTTTTTGCGTTTTATACTTCACTTTGGCCGCACTGGAGCTGCCCCAAACCACAGCCTGTTTCTCTTGGGTCTTAAACCGTTTGGTGAATTAAATAGTTGTTGTTATTTTGTTCTTTTTCAATTAATATAAAAAGTGAATTCCTACTGATAACATGTGGAGCAAATAACACAGTAATTTTATCATTGTGTTCTTTTACTACTTCAGAAAATTCGTAGGCATTATTCACTTTTGGTTTCAGAGGATTTTTTTTAATTTACTGCTCTTTTCAATTCTGTCCCATCCCGACATTTTTTATGTGACGTCTAAAAAATGACAAGTCAGCTAAACGTCCGAAATCTGTTTGATAATAGACATATTTTCCAGTTGTAAATTTATTATTAAATTGGTGGGAAGGTCCATCACTCCAATAATGCAATTTTTTGATGGGTGTCATTAACTTATTTTTAAAAACATTTAATATTAAGCTGTTATAGTCATAAACATTATTTTTTTTATCGTGGTGTATGTCATATGCGACAACTCTATAACAGATATGCAGCAAATTATAATTTGTGTTGTAATAAACTATAGCAATAAATATAGATAGACATTAAAAAAAATCGCCCTTCCACAACAAACTGTGCAATTTTATATTAATTCAAATAAAACATATTTAAACCAGTTATTGACCCGGAAAATATGTGCGAACCTTTTTAAAAATAGAATAAAATAGTTTGAAAATATTTTATTTTTACTTGTTGTAGGGGGGGAGGGGGGGTACATGATAATTTTTATATACATTTTTTTCTATATTTTACAAAGTGTAATTTAATTTTAATATATTCATTTTAATATATTAAAAAATATTCTTTTAATTTAAATTTCAATCCTAAAGTTAAATATTCTTTAAAAAGGGAAAAGGGAAAACGCTTTTAAATATAGCACAATAAAACATATTTAAAAATATACTATATTCAAATATAAAAACATTTGTTTTGTAATAATCAACTGTTGTGTTGTGTCAATTACTATTTAATTATATAAAGTGTTTCTAAGTTACGGAAAAATGATAATAAGGTGTTTAATTGAAAGAGCCAAACCACAGATACATTTTTTTTTGGAAAATTTAGTTAGTTTTCTATAAATTGAAAAGAAAAAGGTTTACAACAGGAATTCTCTTCTTTATTACAATGCGCAACAACTTTAAAATTTCAAATTGAAAACTCCCAAGTTTGACTCCTTATTACAAGTTTCGTCAAAAATCATCACTGGATATCAATTTGCAATTCATTTATAATTGTATTTTTTAAATTATGAGAATTAAGAATCTCGAACTCATAATGTTAAATGAGTGTTCCAAACTTTCGAACATAACTTTTGAACAAACAACCTTTTCATGCTGAAATATTTTTCCCATTCTAATTATCAAAGCACAAACAAAATACACCCACTTTCATTTACTTTAATCTGTCATTTTATTTGTAAAAATTTTAATTTGATATTCATTATTTGATATTAATATTTGAAATATTATGACTAGCAACCTTGTTATAAATTACTAGAAATTGGTTGAGAAGAACTCATTTTATATTCATGAGAAAACACAGATGAGTGTTTTCTGTTTAAAAACTTAAGTTCAATAAACAATATTGTAATATTATTTTGTATGAATTACTTAATTATTCTTTATTTTTTTCAGTTAACACTCAAAATAACTGTCTGTTCGCCAACGTGGGCATCGGGAATATCAGAGGCACATGCAGCAATAGTGATTACATCGGTTATGGTTATTGATATGTTCAAATATGCAAACAGCAATTTCGAATTAAAAATAAACACATGTAACTTGAATAATTATAAAATAAATGGGTATAAGTAATATTGTCTTGTGTCTGTCTTACTGTTTTTATAAGTAATACAATTGAAGGGAGTCCGTGTCTGATTACTCGGTTCTAAACATTTGAATATTAAAACTATTTGTTCTGATAGAAAATAAATTATGTTGTTAACTGAGATTGTGCTGAGACAATAAAATTATAGTTTCTACTCGAAAGCAGGTTTTAATGAAACTATATGTCAATAGCATTGTGTTCCATTTCACGTGTTCATGACCATGGCCCACCTGCAAGCATATAAATGATTGCAAACAATAATTGCCATGCTTAAGAAAAGAAACATACGAACAAATTTAATAAATATGTTTTCCGAGAGTGCGAGCTCACCGTATTGCCAATAAAGGAATATGTTGTTTAATAAATAGTTATTTGAACAAGTTTTATTTGATCGATTAACGTTGTTGTTTAATAAATAGTTATTTGAACAACATATTCCTACATATTATGACTAGCGAAATTGTTATAATTGCTAGAAATTGATTCCGAAGAACATTTTATATACATGGACATAGATACAGAAAAATACAGATTAGTGTGTTCCCACCAAAAAAAGTCAGCATAAAAACTTCCTTAAAAACCTGCATAAAACTTTTTGTTTCAATGTCCTTCAAAACACTTTCATAAAAACTGCAGTTTTTTTTGTAGATTTTATAAAGGTTTAATGCAAGTTTCCTGGTAAAGAAAATTAAAGAAAAATTAAAGGTTTTTGTCTGCATAAAAACTGCAGTTTTCATGCAAATTTTGAGAGACATTGAAACAAAAACTGCTGTTTTAATGAAGGTTTTATAAAGGTTTTATAAAAGTTTTCCGTTAAAAAAAATTGAAGGTTTTGTCTGCATAAAAACTGCAGTTTTCATGCAGGTTTTTTTAAGGACATTATTTTTCTATTCTAAACAAATCAAAATTAAGTCTATTTAACATTTTATATTGTATTTCAATATTTTTAGAATATTTTGAACAAAAAGAATAAATTTGTCTAATATTAATGTAATAATCAAATATTAAAAAAATTGTAGAAAATGTTTCTACTCTATACATATGAAAGCCAAAAAATAATCATAAACTTGAAAACTTTTATTAAAAAATATTTTGAATATCTTCATAATTTCATAAGGTCTATTTTATTGCTAACGAGTTATAACCATAATTAACTTTAAAACTATATCTAAGAATTAAAACTACATTACTTAGAGATCAGGTTTTTAATATTTAAAAATCATTTTGAATTATGAAATAATTTCTAATGATTATTTTATAAATAATTAAAATTGTACCTTATTAATACTACTATACTTTTCAATAATAACATTTAAACTTCAAAACTTGTTTAAAACAGTTTTATTTTAATCAATTTATCAATGGTAAATTTATCAATTATTTTGATAGTTATCAATCAATTTTTATATTATCACATGCTAAAAACGCACGTTTCAAGATAAAAAGTCATAATGTCCTATTGCTTTACAGGTTTGACCAAGATATTGAATACAGTTTATCGTACTTTTTGTATTTTTGTTTAATAAAGTGAAATATATTCCTTTAACATTTACCTACACAAAAATATAAGTATTTAGAAAAAACCTTGCAATAATTTTTTTTCTACTACATACGCATAACATTTTTACATTTCGAAATAATATGTGAAGTACGTTTAAACCCAGAAATTAAAATTTTCAAAATTGTTTTGTATACAGTTTTGCATTTGTAAATACTAAAATGCGACTTAAAACAATTACCTAATTTGATAACATACTTGTAAAAAATAAAAGAATACATAAGTTTAGAATTCAACTTTTATTGTACAAAAATACATTTACATTCTAAAGATAGGAACACTTATTAAAATAAATATTAAAAACTATCAAATGTCCAAACAATTAAGAAACTTTTCTACAAAAGTTAACATTTTACATGAAAATCCAACTTTGGAAACCGCACCACCTATAATTTATTTTTCTATTCCAATAAAAAATTAGTTAAAAATGAATGACCGCGTTTATTCTAAATATCACCATTTAACAAAACAGCAGTGAACACTTGCATCTAATTATACCATGGCACCTGGTTCCATTGATGTGGTTGCAATATTGTTCGATATCAAGTAGAAAGCATTTTCCGGTCCATATGTCAAGGTTGCTAATATTTACATTTGATAAACATTTCGGATGTTACCACTCAAACATGAGAAAATTATATTGGAACTTCAAAACAGTTGAGAGCAAACGATTTCGGACAATCTACATTTTAATTCTTATTATTCTAAACATTCGCGTGTTGTTTTGCTATTAACCATCTGCAATTTACTTGTAATTTGTATAATTAAATTAAAATTTCTTTAAAACCTGATAGATCTACTAGTTGAGAATTAAAAATGTGACAGTGTTATAAAAAATAACATTCCTTTCAACGAGCAAAAATAAATATAGACGTGCTCTCGAAATAGTCAATTTTTTTAAATGTGTGTTGTCTGCAAATATTAAAAAAAATTGAATGTGTTGAGTTTGAATTACATTATATATCAACAGAAATAAGTTAATTAGCTGAAATAACGTCGCAGTAGAGGTACACAAGGATCTATTGGTGACGGTTGAATACCTATCCCGTAGAAAATATCAGGAAACACTGCCTCGTAATTTTGAATCACAATCACAGTTAGAAGACCGGATAACTAGCACCCCATCCACCTGTGTAGACGTGCGGATGTTTGGACCTAGAGCCACCCTTAGGGGTGTGTCAAATGTGCCTTAACACATAGTATCGCGCTTTAAGTGGGATCCCCCGCGCTCAGAAGAAAACAATTATTTTAAGAATTTATTTAATATTTAAATGAAATTTTTTGTATTATTTAGGATATATTGTTTTGTTACGGATTTTTATTTGGGAAAAATATTTTAAGTAACGAATAGAATAAATGTTTTCAAATGCAAAAAGTAATGCTTATCAATGCTACATATTTATACAACGAGGTTATTTTGTTGAGTAAAACAAAGAATAGTGAAGAATTTTTTTCATTAGTTTCAAATGAAATAATTATTAAACGGGTTTACTCTACGTAAATTATACAAAAGAAATAATGTACTTATTAACAAAAACTTTTAAAAAACTTATGAGGTATTTTCATAAAATGTAAAAAAAATGTATAAATTAATTTAGTACCGTATTTCAAGAATAATAAAAAAGTTGAAGTGCTCTAGCTCAAGCTTTTTCTAGCCACATGTGCATAGCAACGATTACTCCAATAACAAAAAGCTTAAGAATGTCATTATTTGTTTTTAAATATATTTCATATGACCCCAATATATGAAAACGTTTCAGTGATACGTATTATTCGCTTTTCTAAATATATTTCAAGTGACCCCACAAACTAGTGTTGCAATAGTCCTTCATTGAAAAAGACGGCTCTGTTTGGACCAAGGCATATTTAATGTGCAACAGTCCCTTAAACACATCGGATACTTTTTGCGGACGACACCCACAGAGCTTCAATTATGCAGGGTGCAATCTATCCAACGGCCACCCACTCTGGCCTGTAACTATTTTTAAGAAAAAGATCATTCATATGATTAACTCAAAAACAAAATAAATAAATGAAATTTTCGTATAATTCAATACCGATAAAATTAGTTTCCTTGTAAAAGTTTTTGGAAGAAAAATCTTCTATCTATCAAAAAAATAAATTCGGTTAAAAAATTTAATATTTTGTACAAAAATATAGCCAAATCCCAATTTTCCAAAAATTTCATTTCAAAAAAACTTTAGCATCACCATTCTTACAAAAATCTTATTAGAATATTACTACAGGTTTTGGAAAGTTCTTTTATTTGTTTTCATAAAACCTATAAAAAAAACTGCATTTCGCCTTTAACAATTTCAATACCGACTTTTTCAGCATTAAGTCTTAAAACAACAGTATTTTGTTTAACGTTTGTAATTTACAGGCAAAAAATCTAAAAGGCATAAAATCTAAAAAGGCATAAACTCTACAGGCATAATATCTTAAGTTTATTTAAGGATTTATTCTAATTCTTTTTTGCTGGGACACACTAATTATTTAACTATTTTAGCCACAAATGCAATGTTGGATTTTAATGCGAATGTCTGAATAAATTAAAGGAATCTAGATAATTATAATTTAAAACAAACGATTAATTTTCATTAGATTTTGTATTTTAAGAAACATAATTACCTTTTTACAGAAAAGAAGAAATAAATTATTAAACTTTTCAATTAAATTCACACTTTTTCTTTCATAACGAGCACATAGTCTCTAAAAGGACCTACTCTCGCATAAATTTAAGAAAATAATAAAACATCGTTGGCAAAATTATTATTTTTAAATTAGGAAAACCTTATTAAAAAATAAACCAACTTTTGTTAAAGTGAGAAAAAAAAATCGGATGAAAGGAATCCTCAAATGGGAGCTTTAAAAACCTCCCCTTCCCTTCATTTTTGAAACAAAATTTCGCTTTTATAAAACATACAGGTAAAATAAAGCTTTCAAAAAATATTTCGAATTCCAATTTTCCTAAAATTTACTTTTAAGAAAACCTTTACAAAATCCACACATTTCCTGCAATAATTTCCATGCTAAATTTTTCAATTTTAAAAATATAAAAAAAATGCAGGTTTTTTGAATTTTTTAATTTGTCTACATAAAACCCATAAAATAAAACTTAATGTCCTTTCAAGAATTTAGATGCGTAATTTTTTCATCATTAAAACTTCTAATAAACAACATTTAAAAAAAAAATGTTTTTAACTTTCGTGTTACCTTTAAAAAATTCTGCATAAAACCTACAAAAAAGCTTCACTTTTCCTGTAAGAATATCATTACTAAATTTTTCTACACTAAACCTTCAATAAAACTGCAGTTTTTTTGAAAGTTTAATTTACCTTCATAAAACCTTTAAAAAAATTGCATTTTCCCTATGCTGACTTTTTTTGCTGGATCTTCAGATATTTTATCAAATTAGTTTCGATTTAAAATATAATAAATCTATATTTACTAACGATAACTTAAAAAAGGAGCACGCAAATGCAAAAGCAGTTATATCCAGCGAACTTAAACGTGAGCGACATTGAATTGATTTCTGATAATTCATAGCTTACTCTTGTATTTTTCAATATTTATTGAAATACTAAGGAATTTCCTGGTATCTGGAAAGTCCATATAAGTGTGATGAGACCCTACCTTTCTCTATGTAAGTCAGTGGTTTCCACTCGATAAGAGGGTCCAAAGTGGTCCGTGAAACACTTTTTTTTTAAATTTTATTTTAAAAACAGTGTTTTTAGATATATTCTTTCTATATAAAAAATAAGCAATCAACATTTCTTAGTTATATTAAAACAAAATTTTATGCCATTTGAACATTATTGTTTTGTATTTTTTTAAAGCTTGCTTTGTTATTCATTTCTTCTTATTGCTATGAACCAGAAAGACATTTTTTATATTGTGTTTAAGAAATTATAATTTCTTTGTAAAAATATCTAAGATGGTAGATTCACGTGCAATCTCACATCAATTGTGCTATTTAAAAAATAATAGATGCACACATTTTAACTTATTTTTAAATACTACTGTAATAGCGTGATTAAACGTTTTTTAGAATGGGTTTTATATTTTTATTTCAAGGCGATTGAGTTTTGAATTTAATTTCGGAATTTTAAAAAAATATTCCGCCTTTCATGTAAAGATTGCGTTATTTATTAAATCCAGCTATCAAAAATTAAAATATTTTAAATTTTTCCTATGAATGTAACGTAAAACTATGTAATAATAATGCAGTGTAAAACACACAGCACCTTATTTCATGTGCTAATTATGAGCTGCAGTATAACTGATTGAAAATTAATAAAATGCGGATAAAGTTGCAAATAGCGGTAATATTTAATTTTTCACAGATTAAAGGCTAGAAGACTTACAGTCGTCATACGTTTGGTAAAATCTTGTCTTATTAAATCATTGTATATAAAAATTAATAGTATTTTAAATTTTCAATATTTAACAGCCAATAATAATTGGCCGTGGTAATTAAATTAAATCATATAATTGTCTATACATATAGTTTTTATCTTGTAAATCAAATACTTCTCATTCATTTCTGGGGTACAAAGCATTCACCTAGGACGACAGATACGTCACAAACCGGTTTTTCCTCTCTCTCATTTGGAGCCGTCGACTTTGCGATAGATCAAACAGGGTTAACCAGCCCTTGTTATTTTGTTGGAAATCTGAAGTTGGAAAACTGAAGTTGTAAATCATTATTTAATAGTATAAATATATAAATCGTATTGTTTAAATTGAATTGCCTGTTTACTAATCCAAAAATATATGCATGAAAACTTTAGGCACAAAAAATACTACACTAAAATATATTAAAGAAATGACTTCGAATCTGCAAATATGTTTTTTTGTAAAAGTAGTTTATAATTACACAGGGACGGCTTAAGGCCCAAGCGACACAATAAGCTGTCGCATGGTGCGGTGTACTAAGGAGAGTGCCAAATTTCCGTGAATAAATAAAAAAATTAGATGATTTATTCGAAAAATTGTAGTCTACATTAGGACGTTTTCAGATTGATATTTTTTTTATTTAATTGTTCATTATATTTAAATAAATTGATAATATTGAAGTTCGAAACATTATCCTTGTATTATTTTAAGAAGGTTATATTGCTTAGATTTTGTATTGAAAAATACATTTTTGACACTTTATACTAGTGATTTTCCCCAAATTTTGAAATTTGGCGTCTTGATGAAACCGATAAAAAAAATTTTACTTGGCAAAGTTTGAAAATTCCTATATTTAAAATCAAATACAGCAAAAACAAAAATCAGCATAAAACATTCATCAAAGTTGTGAAATTAAAGTTTTTAAGCAGGCTAATTTTTAAAAAATGCAGTTTTGAAGATTTTTGTTCCAAATTCTTTTATAAAACCTACAAGAAAACCTTCAATTTTCCAACTTTGATGAAGGCCTTATGCTGATTTTTTTAACTTATTTGTCAAATTACCCATAAAAAAAATATATATTTCCGTTATTGCCCAACAATAAAACTTGCATAAAAGCATAGTTTAAAAAGGAATTTGAAAAAAAACTGCACTTTTTTATAGTTTTTAATTTTTTCATGAATTAAATCTTTAAAAATTCTGCATTTCCCTTTAATAATTTCAATGCTTCATAATTGAAGTTGTTTCAAATGCTTTTTTTTCATGTTATATAAGGAATTTTTAACAAAAATCTTCATTAAATACAGTTATTTTTAAATTTTAATAGGAGTTTTTCTGCATAAAATCTTCAATTTTACGACTTAAAATTTGTATGGTGATTGTTTTTGCTTTACCTTCAATTATAAAGCAAAATAATATACGTTTTTGCACAAAAATCCCTTGAACCGTTGTAATATAATTCCCATGACGACCTTTTATATATGAATTTAATAATTCGTAATAAAAAGTAATTATTAATTACAATTATCTTGCCTGATATTTTAATATAAGTACTCATTATGGTAATGTTTTAACTATTTTTAGAGAAAACAAAACAATTAAAAAGATTTATTTTGATTTACATTTAAATATGTGCTTGTTGTAAACATATGAATGTTTTTTAATTTGAATTTTACGCCGAATAAAACAGATAATATCTATTTTTTAATTGTATAAATATAAAATTAAAAATAAGTAATTTTGATTAAAAAAAAATTCATTTGTGTACACACATTTTTCTTAACCTTTAAAATTAACAGAAAACCCTAAAACATAACTAAACTTTTCTCAAAATAAATAAAAATTGTAATAAATAAACAACTTTATTTTTAAATTATATTTTTTAATCGTTATAGTTAGTTTCAAGTAATCCTTAAATGGAGTATTATTGCAGTGATCGATCGCGAACTCGTTAAACCCATGTTAAACAGTGACCGCGAACGACTTTTTTTTGCCTTCAGATTTGTGGAGAACCGATTTGATTACAAAACAAGCGCGCGCATCGCCTACTGTATGGTCCTGATCTTGTTCTGTCAACAATTTTCGCAAACAATGTAGTTTAAAAATGGAAGAACAATCACTTTGAGACTGTGGCGTAGGAACTTGTTATTTTCAAGAGGGGCTAAACATTTTTTTGCATAAAAAAAGTAAAATTTTGATTTTTTTTGTGGTTAAAATAGTACGGAGTTGATCTTTCAAAAAAATAAATTAACGAATATTCGTTTTTGCTTAGACACCTTTAGAACATTAAGTAACCATGAAAAATACGAATTTAAAAATGTAATGATTTTTAGATTAGCTGTTTTTAGAAGGATTTTTTTATATATAACTTTCTTTAAAAAAAATTAATTTTCTAAATAGTAAATTTCACTACATAATCTGTTTAGAAAATAAAGTATAAATCTGATAGTTTCATTTCTAAGGAAATAATCACTCTGCAACAAAATATTATTTAATCGTTTGTTTACCTAACAACTTTTTATTTTTCTAAAAAAATAGTCGAAATTTAAAATTGCTAATCTTTTTACTCTAATATGTAAAAAAAAATATTCAACTTTCAAATACAATCAAATGAAACGATTGGTTCATGAAATATGTTTTGGACAAAAAGGGCATAAAATACTAAAATGTTAGGGGGGGGGGGGGTGAGCTCGTTCAAAATAATTCCTGGGGGGAGGGCTCTAGCTCCCCCAGCCCCCCCCCCCCCCTACTTCCTACGCCTATGCTTTGAGATCTTGCTTCGACGTTAAAATCAATTTGTCACTTCTTCAAAGTAAATTTTTGATGTGAACTTGAGGTTTATTTATGGTCTGCGGATTACTGGTAATACCAGGTAATTTGGCGCTCTTCTTTTGTGCAATGACAGACTTGCCGCCACTACATACCAAGTTTACTACGCATAAACAAAATATTTTAGAAGCTGCAAAAGGTGTTTCAGAACCCTCGACAATAGCAGCAGAAGAAAAAATTATGAATTTAGAATAAATTGATGCGACTAAAGAAAATGTGAATTTAGAATAAATTGACGTGGAAACTCACAGAGAAGTTATGGATTTAGAAGAAATTGATGGTACAAATGACCCAGTAGAAACATCGCTCACTGTAATATCTTAGCAAACCTAGGAAATAATTAGATGCAGAAATTGAAAGTAAATACTGCAGTTTTTGTGCAAATAAATCAGCAAAGTGTAGTGATACTAATAAATACCAGAAAACCCGATATGGGCTCATGCAATCTGGGTAATTCACCAAAAATCTAAAGCACAGTTAACTCAAGTCTTGTTTTCGATGACATTTTCGCCAAAAATAGCAGTATTTTTTTTTCAGAAATATAGTAACCCTGCCAAGACTGGACTTTTCGACATACGTCAATTTCAATTACAGTAACTCGTGCACGGGTTTTCTTATATAGTATGGATATAGTATAATTCATTTAAAATATTACGAAGATAAGTTCCCATTTAATATGATTATTGGTTACTAAGGCAACAAGGAAAAATAACATCGTTTCTAAGACAACTTCAAATTATTTGGAAAAAGATATATTTCTACAAATATAAGCTGTTGTTATTCAATGTTTTTGAACGAAAAACTTAATTAAAAAGTTCCTTTTCAATTTGTGTGCAATTTCCTGGTGTTGTAGAATTCTAAAAATCAGATTATACCTATTCCAGGTTGCAGACTATGTATGTGCCCACTTTCACCGTAGTTTTTTATGCCGTTTTTGAAATTACCGGCAATAAGTGGTACTTTTATAACTATACTAGCTGTTACCTGCGGTTTCACTCGCTTCGAAAAAAAATGTTTAATTTTTTTTTTACGTAAATACGTATTTAAAATCGGTACGGGTAAACCAGTAAAAACTTCAGCAACATAAAAAGCGACATACTACAAGTACATATAACTCCCATGGGAATTACCTTATGGTAGTAAATGACCTACCATCGTAGTGGAAAATAGGAAGAGCAAATGGTGAGACTGACTCTGATGACGATATGCCACACATGAAATTCGGAGCATCCTGTATGAAACTGAAAGAATTGATATTAAGTACTTCACCTAATATCAGGCATCATCATCATCTGTATCATTTTGCTGTGGACATGCCATTCCTGAATAACTAATATTTTCTAAAAATTCCATCTCGGCGGTATTTTAGCCAAGACTCCATAGCAGAAATGTACCTTTACTAAGAACCAACGTGTTTAATTAAAATCTTCAAGATGAGACGGAAGCTGCTCCTACACTTGTCCGCGACGGTATGGTTGTTTGCGTGCATTGTTTAGTTGGTCAGATTGGCGAGTGTATATCTTTATAGTCTAATTGGTAGTGCATGGTAAAACTTTCTGCTTTGGCGAACTGGAACAACTTATGCAAATTGTGAAATAACCGAGAACTAACTATAGCTATTTATTGTAAAGAAGCTCTTTAGCAGTCGACCTCCTGTAATTTTCCTGTAAACCTTGCTTTATTAAAATACAAATACAACGTTAAAATACGCAATAAAAATCCGTATAATCCGGACATGTTTCGGGAGAAACATCTCCCTTCATCAGCGGAAAATGTAAAGTCTGTGTGTAATAAAATATAAGTAAACACAGAAATTTAAAGTGTTGCCAAAGAACAAAAAAAACTATTTAAATCGGTTAGAGTTAACTATGTACCAACAAGCGGGAAATACTGGGACCGCAAACGTTTCATTGACAATCGAATCAATAATGCTAAGAATATGAATACAAAATACAATATACTATACTAATGATAATAATATCAATAAGATCACCTTCACACAACTTAAAGACCCTATTGACGATCTCAATAACTGGGGCATATACAGTATTTCATGTTAATGTGGCATGTCATATATTGATCAAACAAAGAGAGCATTAAGATTTCTTATTAAGGAGCACCAAGCACATACTGTTAACACGTTCGCTGCCGGCCACGCACAGGCGCGTGATACATTCTTTAAAATAACACGTAAAAGGCAATAGTCAACTTGCATCCTTTTAGTCATCGGTATTGAAAGTGTTAAACAAGAAATAAAGAAGTCCTCCATTGCCAAGCACTCTTGGGAACATGATCATATGTTTGATTTTTCTAACCCACATTAAATTTGCAAACCTAAATCTCCAGTTGAACTTGACTTCCTGGAGGCTTTTCATATTTTTAGCAATATTGATTCGATTGTCAATGAAACGTTTGCGGTCCCAGTATTTCCCGCTTGTTGGCACATAATAGTTAACTCCAACAGATTGAAATAGTTTTTTTGTTTTTGTTCTTTGGCAACACTTTAAATTTCTGGGTTTATTTATATTTTATTACACACATACTTTACATTTTCCGCTGATGAAATGAGATGTTTCTCTCGAAACATGTGCGGATTATACGGATTTTTATTACGTATTTTAACGTTGTATTTGTATTTTAATATTCTAAACGCAATGTTCTATACGACGAGTTTTTATCTTAAACCTTGCTTTATTAAAATAAGTTGTTTTTTAAAAACAAATGTAATTTTTCAGTTTATAAAAAAAACTGACGAAAACATTTGCGCAATAAAGCTAATCGTTCCAAAGAAAATTTATCCATATAAAATTAGTTTTTTAAATGAAATTAGGAGAAAATTATATTCAAATTAAGATATCATAATTTTGACTTAATTAATAAGAACAATACGAATTATGATTTATTTCCTATAATTAAAGAGTTATAGGAAAATAATTCCTTTAATTTTTACCTTAGAGCAGTGGCTAAGCCGGGTGATTATATTGATCAAGTGTTTTGTGGTTTTGAAATGTAATAGAGGTTCAAATAATGGAGTTCCAGACGTTGAATGAAGTTCTATATTTTTCTTAGAAATTGGAATTTCCGTACTAGAAAAAATCGTACTGTACAATACATAAGTTTAATTTTTGAAAAGATTCTACATACACTATTTAAAATATACGCTCAAAAACTAGAAAAATATACACATTTTGGAATACGTTCGATGCTCATTATAGCTAGCTCTCAATACATAAGTTTAATTTTTGAAAAGATTCTACATACACTGTTTAAAATATACGCTCAAAAATTAGTAAAATATACACATTTTGGAATACGTTCGATGCTCATTATAGCTATCTCAATACATAAGTTTCATTTTTGAAAAGATTCTACATACACTGTTAAAAATATACGCTCAAAAATAAATAAAATATACACATTTTGGAATACGTTCGATGCTCATTATAGCTATCTCTCAATACATAAGTTTAATTTTTGAAAAGATTCTACATACACTATTAAAATATACGCTCAAAAACTAGTAAAATATACACATTTTGGAATACGTTCGATGCTCATTATAGCTAGCTCTCAATACATAAGTTTAATTTTTGAAAAGATTCTACATACACTGTTTAAAATATACGCTCAAAAATTAGTAAAATATACACATTTTGGAATACGTTCAATGCTCATTATAGCTATCTCTTAATACATAAGTTTCATTTTTGAAAAGATTCTACATACACTGTTAAAAATATACGCTCAAAAATAAGTAAAATATACACATTTTGGAATACGTACGATGCTCATTATAGCTATCTCTCAATACATAAGTTTAATTTTTGAAAAGATTCTACATACACTATTTAAAATATACGCTCAAAAACTAGTAAAATATACACATTTTGGAATACGTTCGATGCTCATTATAGCTAGCTCTCAATACATAAGTTTAATTTTTGAAAAGATTCTACATACACTGTTTAAAATATACGCTCAAAAATTAGTAAAATATACACATTTTGGAATACGTTCGATGCTCATTATAGCTACTCTTAATACATAAGTTTCATTTTTGAAAAGATTCTACATACACTGTTAAAAATATACGCTCAAAAATAAGTAAAATATACACATTTTGGAATTCGTTCGATGCTCATTATAGCTAGCTCTCAATACATAAGTTTCATTTTTGAAAAGATTCTACATACACTGTTAAAAATATACGCTCAAAAATAAGTAAAATATACACATTTTGGAATACGTTCGATGCTCATTATAGCTATCTCTCAATACATAAGTTTCATTTTTGAAAAGATTCTACATGCACTGTTTAAAATATACGCTCAAAAATTAGTAAAATATACACATTTTGGAATACGTTCGATGCTCATTATAGCTATCTCTTAATACATAAGTTTCATTTTTGAAAAGATTCTACATGCACTGTTAAAAATATACGCTCAAAAATAAGTGAAATATATACATTTTGGAATACGTTCGATGCTCATTATAGCTAGCTCTCAATACATAAGTTTCATTTTTGAAAAGATTTTTCATTACTCAAAAATGAGTAAAATGATTAAAAATGGATAAAAAGAGCATTTGTTTGTCTACATACACTGTTAAAAATATACGCTCAAAAATAAGTAAAATATACACATTTTGGAATACGTTCGATGCTCATTATAGCTAGCTCTCAATACATAAGTTTAATTTTTGAAAAGATTTTTCATTACTCAAAAATGAGTAAAATGATTAAAAATTGATAAAAAGAGCATTTGTTTGTCTACATACACTGTACACCAAACTTTGTTACCCATTTAGCTGCAACCAATATTTGGTGCTTAGTTTCACCATTTTACTGTGCTACCACGAATGGTTTAGTGGTGAAACGTTACACCAATACTCATAACGTTGCATAAGACTCAAATTACGAGTTTTCTTAGTACTGTAGTATTTCGGTAACGAAGATCGCAATACGACAACTTGTCACCGATCGGGCTCCAACTAAGAATCCTCTGATACATATCTGAATTCTTTTATCCACTGGTCCACGGAGGCCTATGTTCGTCGTTGTCTTTCTTGGAGGTGCTTGTTGATGTAGTGACAGCGGAAATTTCGGTTGCAGTTAAAGAGGTTGAACCAATTATCGGTGGAACCTCCGCTTTTTTCCGATAAAGGTTTTCTGGTTCAACCTAGATTCCATTATAATATGGTGCAGACCTCTGTTTTGCACCAAGATATGGAACATCGTTGAACTGAAAATTTTAACAATGTAGGCTGAGTTCATTAATCACTTTCTATAAATATCAACAATTACAACCAATGCTTACCCAGATCCTCAATCACCGAAACCTTATCCTTTGTACTACCAGGGTTTGGTTTTTGTTAATAACGTCGCACTAGAGCTGCACAGTGGGCTATTGGCGACGGTTCGGGGTTAATCTCGAAGGAAAGACCCGGGAACACATACACATTCACACACACATTCATACACACATTCATACATGCACCTCGTTATTTTAGAACCATGGTCAGATGACGAGGAAACACTTGAACTGGCACCCAACGCCTTCAATAGACGTCGGGACTTTGGACCCCGATCAGATTTATCGTGCACCAGTCCCGTATACACGCCAGTATAATTTGTTGGATATTCTGGACGACTTTCTAATATTTTTGTAGCGAAGCTGGCAACCCTCCGATCGCAAGATCACTACTTTTTTACTGTTCTATGTCAAGTCCATTTCCCGGATTCGAACCACCAATCCTCTGATTATTAGCTGAACGCCTTACCAACTGAACAACTGGGGCTCTGTACTACCAGGGAGACATGAAGAAGTTATAAACAGAAGAAATGTTAAAAACGTGTTCGAAAAGAAGGGGAAATAAGATAATTGAGTTGCAATAACTAAGTTTTCATTTAAGCAATTGGCATCAAATAAACAATCTTCTGAATAACTATTTTAATTTTGTCAGGTCTGTTTGCAATGATGGCTTTAACAGAAGTTGAGATTAGCAAAAATAAACCACACTGCTCATTTTTTAGAAAGTACGATTACATACATTTGAGTACGTCTTCACTCATTTGCGATGCAATTGTACTCAAAGAAAACGGACTTACGTTCCATTTTTTCACCTATCAATGTGATAACCTTCACACAACTTAAAGACCCTATTGACGACCTTAATAACTGGGGCATATATAGTATTTCATGTCAATGTGGCATGTCATATATCGGTCAAATAAAGAATGCATTAAGATTTCGTATTAAGGAGCACATATCACTTACTTTTAAACAAGAATAAAAGAAATAAAGAAGTCCTCCATTGCCAAGCACTCTTGGGAACATGGTCATATATTTAATTTTTCTAACCCACATTTAATTTGCAAACCCAAATCTCCACTTGCACTTGACTTCCTGGAGGCGTTTCATATTTTTAGCAGTAAGGATTCGATTGTCAATGAAACGTTTGCGGTCCCAGTATTTCCCGCTTGTTGGCACATAATAGTTAACTCCAACAGATTGAAATAGTTTTTTTGTTTTTGTTCTTTGGCAACACTTTAAATTTCTGGGTTTATTTATATTTTATTACACACAGACTTTACATTTTCCGCTGATGAAATGAGATGTTTCTCTCGAAACATGTGCGGATTATACGGATTTTTATTACGTATTTTAACGTTGTATTTGTATTTTAATATTCTAAACGCAATGTTCTATAAGACGATTTTTTATCTTAAACCTTGCTTTATTAAAATAAGTTGTTGTTTTTTAAAAACAAATGTAATTTTTCAGTTTATAAAAAAAACTGACGAAAACATTTGCGCAATAAAGCTAATCGATCCAAAGAAAATTTATCCAAATAAAATTAGTTTTTTGAATGAAATTAGGAGAAAATTATATTCAAAATAAGATATCATAATTTTGACTTAATTTTTAGGAACAATACGAATTATGATTTATTTCCTATAATTAAAGAGTTATAGGAAAAGAATTCCTTTAATTTTTACCTTAGAGCAGTGGCTAAGCCGGGTGATTATATTGATCAAGTGTTTTGTGGTTTTGAAATGTAATAGAGGTTCAAATAATGGAGTTCTATATTTTTCTTAGAAATTGGAATTTCCGTACTAGAAAAAATCGTACTGTACAAATTCCAATTTCAGGAATTAAGATTTCAAAATAATGAAAGCTTCCAAAAAATAATAAAAACTTTCAGAAAATTTGATAATCCCTTTTTAAACTAATGTTTTAACAAAAAAGCTAATATATCAATAAAAATTCATTTAAAAAAATATTTAATTTTTATGTGGATTTGAACGAGTTCCAGTTTTTGAAGATGAGTTACTTTGATTAATAAAATGTAACTGCATTTGCACTTATCACTACTAATATAGTTGACATAAATTGATGGGATTTCACAAGTATTCATAATATTTACTATCACATGTATCTTTTACAAATATTCACAATATATTCATATTAGCTATAGCTCACTTCCTCCACTGGTAAGGAAATAGATAATTTTATTGTTAAAAAATGAGTTGAATAGGAAATAATAGAATATTTAAAATGTCCCAGAAATACAAATTTTTCGATTTATGAGAAGAAAATAATGATTTAAAATGGATGTTATTTATGAAATCAAAAAACTGGTTAGTTCATATAAGTAATTATTAAGTATGGAAAACATTTTGCAGATGAGAAAATTCCTACTTATTTCGGATTAATTCTAAGTTAACCAACTTATTGTGAAAGTTCCACCTGCTTTGTAGAAACCAGCAAGTATGTGAGGGCAAACATATTCATAGAAATAATACTGTATTTTATTGTTTGGATATCTATTGTTTAAGCGAATGGGAGATTTCCGATCTAAAATGCTATAGGTGAGCATATATTCATTTCGACATGAGTATGATGTAAATGAAGCTAAGCAAGCAATTTCACTATACCATCCTGTATATTTCGCTTCAAGGATTGACATACACTCTAAGCCAACAATCTTGGGCATACACGTGTGTCTCGTGGAAAATATGTGTGCACGTTTTTTAATAATCTGTCTCAGTTTGTTGAAGTTTAATGACATTTGCTTCATTGTTGATTGTTCAATCGTAGCCTATGGGATTTCAACATTTAACATGAGGATGTCGGCATAGGTTGAAACAAGCGACTATATAAGCGCGGGGAAGTATTAAAAGGCACATCTCACACCTGAGAAATCTCTATCTGATATACTTAGGTTAATTCCTTAAATTACCAAACTCAACATGTCTGTTTCTTTCGCCAACCAAATGCTTGCTGTCGCCTTGGTGTTGATTATCGTTTGCTGCTTGAGTAAGTGAATGATCTTTAACTATCAGATTATTTTTTTAAAGTTACTATTTGTTTAATGTTTAGTACCAGTGGACCGAGCCCAGCTCGCTTGCATATTTTATTACTTAGTAATATTTCTAATGAATCGAATCAAATGCAAATGTTTTGAAATGTCCATATCAATGGTTAGACGTTTCTTTATATATTTTATCATCTAATAATGTCTTCATTATCGAAATAAGTTAAGTTCTTTGAAATCCTCGTATGATTAGTTAGACGTATCAAAATTTAAAAGATACCGTATCAATTCTGCAAAAGTAATTTAAATTTATATGTTTAATGATCCTGAGCGTTTAATACAACCATTCGCGCAATTGTAGCACAAAGTTGTTTTCGTTTGCATGCTAAACCTTATATCTTTCTTATATCTTTAAAGAAGTCATGTAAATTACAGCCGAAAGAAGTACAAAGTGTCCATAGTAAATAAACGCGAATTTTTGGAAACGTTTAATTTTTCAAAATTTCTAAAACACATCTTCAAAACTGGAAAACCCACAAAAAAAATTCAGTTTCTCATTTAATGCTATCAGTAATAGTAGTGTATTTATAAACAATTGGGAAAGTAAAACCTATCAAATGCTGATGTTGTATAGAACAAAACTGTTTTTTAAATATATAAAATTATTTTTTTACCTTCATAAATATTGCGTCAAAATAATTTAATAAAACTTCTTTTATTTAATTCCATTTGAATATAAAAGCTTAAAAAAGTAATTTTAAACAGTTGGTAAAATAAAATTAATCAACTAACAATGTAGAACAAAGTTTAAATATGTAGTAACATAATACAAAGTGTAAATAAATATGTAGTTTATAAATAACACGTAACATTAATTTAATAAAACATAATTCAATTTATTCCATTAGAATATAAATACTTAGCAAAACAAACAAAAATGCATCTAATCAAATATATTTTAAATTGAAAATACCATGTTCTATTTATGTAAATACATATTCCATTTTACATGGAATATAAAAAACAAAACTACGTGGTTTTCCAAACGATATTTTCTTATACGGTATTTTAAAAAATTGTCTTGTGTATTGCACTTATGACGTCACGTGCATAAATAAAGTACAAAATCGCAAGATTAAATTTGTTTAAACTTTATTTTAAATGCAAACGATTTTTGTTCAAGTTCTTTTTTAAATATTTATTAGAAAACTTATAGTATTTAGTAGACGAAAAAGTCACGTGATTAGAATAATGTGGTTTTTTTTATTTGAAAAAACATACGATTTGTCAATTTTAATTTTAATTTACTGATGTTCCTTTCGTTTATTTATAAGTAAAAAATACTGTATTTTAGAATAAAAACTATAATAAAAATATATCATCAAAATATTTTACTCGTTAAAAATTAAAATAACATATGACGAATTAAATAACGTTTAGCTGTTATTGCCATATAACTTACTAACTCATACGCGATGAATAATTCGCAATGGAAATATAAAATAGAAACTTTTAATCTGCTTATTTCACCCTTTAAATGAAATTTTTCGAAGATTTTCGAATTTTTACCCCGAAATTTGGTAATACATCAATTTTCGTGAAAATCGTTAGAGCGGATGTCGAGATTGTGCAAACAAACAAACGAACAAACAAACCTAGTGACATTGCTCGTTTAGTAGTATTAGATTAGATAATAAATGTATATATTTAGTGGTGATATTACGACTTAACACAATCATAAAAGTTATCCGATGTATCACATAGTAGTGTTTTGGACTAATTTGAGATTTATTTTTTTACAGGTTGAAGCATTATTTATAATATTTTAATTATGTTTTACAGGTGTAAATGGTTTCCCCTTTCGTAAGTAACGTTTGCTTCTTTCATACTAAATATTTGTATTTATCTGCTGTGATTACTCGCAAGGCAATTATTCTTATGTTTGGCAATCCACACACCCTTTTCAAAGCAAATGAATATATATTTTGGGATAATCCGGTAAAATAAACGATAGTTGAACAAAATTGTATAGTTTTCCCTTACGGTAACACACTTTTTCAAATACATAATCAAAAAATGTTATTACTAAGTCTGGTTGAATGAATGTCGGATAACCGAAAATGAACTATATTTTACTTTAATTTGATACATTTTCTATCCAGCAACAACACAAATAAATTTAGAACTCAGTGAAGTTGTGTTTGAAAGGTTTGGTTATTCTTTATTTTTGATTGATTGAAATGTTCGAATAATTGAATCCCGCAACACCGAAATATTTATATTTTGTTCTTTATGAATTACCAACCCGATTTTGTTCCTGCATTTCTTGAATGAAACTTCTCCCTAAAAGAAATTGCATAATAGATTGAGTACCCACTAAGGGCATCTCACGGGACCAATGCGAGATAGCCTCTGAAGATCGTTTTGACACAAGTTTCAAAAACACTATTTCAATTAAACAAATCGTTGCTGAGACTTTCAGTGATGATGGTCATGGAAAGTGGTCATCATATCAAGAGGTTATTGTAAGGTCGATCTACTGTACAAAATAGTCAATATTTTATTACATAACTATTTAGAATCCAAAGCCCTTTATACGCGGACTTGATAACCGCGCGCGATCTTTTGCAGTTGGCTCTGAGATTGGTAAATAAAAATCACGAGTTATGTGTTCTCCAATCACAGAGCCTTTAGTTCGGAAATTAAAGCAGATGAATAATTGAGGGACTGACATGGGGAAGACAGTAAGTCACAAAAAGTAAATTTTACAGGGGAAGCAAAAAACGGGTACCAAGTATCGTGGACTACGTGCAAGTGCCATTTTCCGTCGCTCGTAGAAACTAAACCATTTAGCAGATTGACTTACTGTTTATTCCATGCCATTGGCTTGAGCATTTACTGTTTTTTCCGTGAAAAAAAAGAAAAACTCGAAATTTGTGACTTACTGTCTTCCTCATGTCAGCCCCTCAATTGAGGACTAAAAATGGAAAACGACCTAAATCCAAAAAAAGAAATTTTTTCAGGAGAACCGAAAAATGAAAAACATTCGCATATGGTACTTAGGGGGTTCTCCATTTCACTCAAATTTTTGAACTATTAATACTGGAGTTCACGCTTTCGGCGTTCTCCACTTTGTTTAGCTTCGTCTTTAGAAAATTTTTACGCAAAAAAGATTTTCGATTTTTTTTTTTTGGTATTTAGGTCGTTTTCCATTTCTAGTCCTCAATTCTCAATTACACGAAATATATATTTACTTAAAGATAATATAAAAGTTTAAAGAATTTCAGAGTGTCATGCACAAAAGATTGGCAGTGAATATAAATAATTTTTACATACTTATGAGGGGGGGGGGGGGCTTTTTTTACTTTTAACAAAGGGTATTATTACCGAAAAGTTAATTAAATGAAATGATATATTTGAAATGCAAAAAATAAAGAAGTGTTAAACTATTTCGAATGTTTATTTGCTTCATAAAAAATATTGTTGTAATTGGATGATTTCTTTTCAGCTATTGGCAACTGTAGTAAGTAGACTATTTCATATCAATATCTCCATGACAGTGATGGTTCTTTTTAAATTGTTTATTTTTCTTGTATTTAGAATTCTTAGTTTCGAAAATTATTACTGTAAATAAAAAGTAGCTTCCGACTTCTTTTTTTATGTTATTTATTATCGGTTTTATTCACATCTGAGTTGTGTTTTCATGTTAGTTTGGTTAGAATCTGAAAAGTAGAAACTAAAAATAATTAAAGTTACGGCCCCTTTTGTTTTTTACTCATAATTTATTGGGGTGGAAATTAGATTAAATGACCTTTTTCTAATATTGTGTCTTGATATTTGTAATGTTCGCTCGCCAAAACAGTGATTTGCTGCCAAACATTGGCGACGACGGAGGTGAAATCGGGGATTTCCCCTAGTATGTATATATAGAATAAGCTCTGCTCTCGAAGAGCATGGACCTGTCTTTAATGTATTGTAACGTTAACATTTTAATGTAAATTATTACTTAAAATGCGTCTTTTAATTAAATAATGTGATGTCTCTAGAGTGCCTCTTCAATGAGTTCGATTACCACACCAGCAAGTTTGCATTTAGATCGAAAAGAACCTGAACTGGAATCCATGCTTTGTTTTAATGAATAGTACCACTCGGCATTGAATTAAAACCTAGTTATAGGCCACGACAGCGAATGGCGAAGGACATTACTATATTTAATGCCTTAACCACCATTGTCAATTGCATGTTTGGTTCACTCTTCCTAATTTAATCTAATATTTGGTGGTCACATGGAATCAAACCAGGGACCTTCTTTACTTTACGCCGATACTGTACCGATTTTGGTAAATTAATTATTCGATCCCAACTGGGAGTATCGTGTATATAAAGTGTCCGCCATATATTCTTTTCAATTTTAAATATTTATTTAAATGTGAGTTAAATCTCCGTTTTATTATTTATGTTTGAATATGTATAAGATAGGCTTGTAATTTTTTTTACCATAGTTTAAATATTTTAACTATCGAATTACACCGTTATGCTTGAACTATTTTGTAACCCTCACTTTTCACAGTCACGAGCCGCCACTGACAATAAGAAAGTATCCGCCATGTATATTGAGAAAAAAATTGATATTAATTGGAAATGAATGATTTTTTAGTCATTTTCGAACAGAGCTTTTAAATTTACATTTACAAACAAAAACGAAACATGCCATTAACAGAGAGTTGTAATATTAAATAGAGAGCGCCTTCAATACCAGACTCTCATAAGGCCGCGGTGTCAACATTGAAAAGAAAAACTCACATCACGTGGTTATAGCGCTGCCACATTTGGCGTTCAGACATCTGCAGGAGTTTCAAATTTGGCGCAGTTTCTTCTCTTTTGGTGATAAGCAGTTCTGTCCGTATTCAACTTTTTAAGATATATGTTCGTATTTACTTATTTTCAAACAATATGCGCAAAATATGTCCTCTTCATTAACGAAACGAAATTATTTTATTTGTGTTCAATACTCGAAGAAGCGAAACTTTTTATATTTCTCAGGTTTTATTGTTCATATTTTCTTATTGAAGTATACAAAATAACAATTGAAAGAACTTCGCTTATGGTAAATTTTTTACATAAAAACGTAATGCAATTATTTCAAAACTACAAAGTAAGAAAAATCTCCTTAAAATATCTGTTAAACTCCCTTAAATTGTGCCACTCGTTCAAAAAAAAACTATATTTAAATACAAAATTAAACACAAAACCCTATTACTATACTTCGATCTCGTTTAGTTCTTAAAGTCGCCAAGGCCTGCCAAGTAATATTGGCGCATGAATGAATTGGCATTTCCAGATATCACGTGGTTTCAATGATGGACACACGGAAATCATCATTTTTATTCCTCTATTTGTATCATTACTCTATAATTGTAATATTAAATAGAGAGCGCCTTCAATACCAGACTCCCATAAGGCCGCGGTGTCAACATTGAAAAGAAAAACTCACATCACGTGGTTTTAGCGCTGCCACATTTGGCGTTCAGACATCTGCAGGAGTTTCAAATTTGGCGCAGTTTCTTCTCTTTTGGTGATAAGGAGTTCTGTCCGTATTCAACTTTTTATTACTCTATGGCCATTAATCGTCTTTCTCAACCTATGCCCGACTAGATAATAAAACCACCGAGACATACATTTCGTTGCAGAAGGCAGAACGAGCAAAAGTTTTCTCACATCAAATGTTGCTTGTTTAGAGGTCTTACCGAAATGTACAACTCAAAACTTAAAAATCTACCTTTATGACGACAAGAACGCAATTACACCAAGGTTGAGAAGGTGATATCAACATTGTTAAAAAAGAAGTGCTTAAAAATGAGTGCGTGAACTTACTCGTTATTTTTAGAACAATTGCATCATAAATGCGCGATGACGTACCCAAATTTATGTAATCGTACATTCGCAAAAAAGAACAGTGCGATTTAATATTGCTAATCTCAGATTCTGTTCAAGCCATCTGAACAAAGTGACCTGACAAACTTAATATAGTTGTTCAGAATATGGTTTTCCACATGATTTGATGTCGATTGCTTACATGGAAACTGAGTTATTACAACACAATTATTTTACTTCCCATTCTTTGGGCACACATTTTTAACATTATTTCTGTTTATAACTTCTTCACGTCGCCCTGGTAGCTAAACGGATAAGGCTCTGGACAGCGGTGTCTGCAAATATGGGTTCGATTCCCTGTGTCGTGGTTGTAATTGTCGAATTCATAAGATCCAAATGCATAAAATTCCTTTTTGAAAAGGACATGTACTCAAAAATGTGAATAATAAGTAAAAATAGCAGTTGCTTGCCTACATAGGCTGCTTATATAAATAACTTTCAATAAATATCAACATTTACAACCCAGACCGGAATTCGAACCGAGGTTCTTAGATACTGCAGTCTAGAACCTTATCTGTTAAACTACCAGATCGACTCAAAGAAGTTATAAACTGAAGGAATGTTAAAAAGGTGTGCCAAAAGAATGGGAAGTAAGGTAATTGAGTTGTAATAACTCAGTTTCCGTTTAAGCAATCGACATAAAAAAATATGGAAACCCATATTTTGAGCAACTCTTTTAAATATATGAGGTCGCTTTTTAAGATGGTTTGAACAGAAGCTGATATTAGCAATATTAAATCACACTGCTAATTTTTGAGAAGGTACGGTTATTTGAGTTTGAGTGCATCATTGCTCATTTATGATGCAATTGTTCTTAAAAAAAAACGATTGGGTTTAGGTTAGGTCGCTGCCATATAATTAACTCACAAAACCTGTTGGACAAGCATAGCGTCAGTTAAACGCAACTCATATCACATAACCTTGATAAAAACATATTCCGTATGGCCACCTAGACAAAAAAAAATTATAGTAGTCTGAATTTTTCCTTGAAATGTTTAACTATTGTGTCAGCGGAATGGCCAGCAAATATGTTACAAACTACCACTGTAATATATTTATATAGTTAAACTTTACTATTAGTATCACAAAATAATATAACAACTTTAAAAGGGGATGGTCTCTGCAACCAAATAAGTTAAAATTCTATTTTACGTTTCATTATGCAGTAAATATTAAAAAAAAATATTTGGTTTTAAATGAACGTGGCCAAGACGAGAAACATTATTCATTGTGCAACAAAAAAGTTTGTTGACTGCCGGTTCGGGCTGAGGTGATAACCGCAGAATAATAGGCATTTAGTGTCACTAAATTTGATAAATTATAGACATAAAATCTCAATATGAGATATTTCCCCCAAATAAGAAATTCGTTCTTAGGTGGAGTATCGTACGTTGGTTTGTCGATTTTTTGTAAGAGTGCCTTTACAAAAGCAAAAGTTCTAATCGAAAGTCTAATGAAGAAATCTCGTAGAGAAGCATTTCTTGCCAACCAAATAAAACTTCAAAATATCCGCACAATGATATGTAGACCATTGCTCTAAGTTATTTAGCTTCTGAGATAGTGATGAGAGATATTTTAATAACAGGTATAAAATATCATTATTTCAATTTCTGATAATTAAAAATATTATTTATGAGAAATAACAGTTATTTACTTGCTCAAAAAAAGCAGTATTTCGAAATCAAAATTAAAAAAAAAATGAAAAAATACGTACTTTAAACAATTAATAAATGCGCTGTTTAATTTTAACCAGAAACACCTACACCGCCAAACAAGAACAAAAACAAAACAGACGGCCTTGAGAAAAAAAAAGTCCATGCAACGGCCTTGGTCGAAAGTCGAAACGAAACTTACTCTATGATACAATATCATGATATAATTGACCGCAGAATGATCTCAAATTACTGAATTGAGATGTTTACGTCACTTAGTTATTGGAACATTTCCAAAATATTTCAGGATAATGTTGGTATTTTTATATTTTAATAATAAAATATATTTTATTATTAGAACAACTCAAGTATATCCAAATATGTTCTCAATCCAAAAAATCCTAAACATGCACATTTCTTTGTTTCAGACAATGACAAAACTACCGGAATAGGAATTATCGATCTGGGACTTGGCAATGTCGGATCCGTATGCGAAAATAACGACAAGTACACCTCCATCTATAACAACAACCCTTGGTAACAAGAAAAAGCAATTTCGACTTGCAATTACAAGAATAATAAAAGATTTATGAAATAATTTATATGAATGTATCTTTCTTATCTTATGATTGCATTTCTATTACACGGTTAAAAATATACGCTCAAAAATAAGTAAAATATACACATTTTGGAATACGTTCGATGCTCATTATAGCTAGCTCTCAATACATAAGTTTAATTTTTGAAAAGATTCTACATACACTATTTAAAATATACGCTCAAAAACTAGAAAAATATACACATTTTGGAATACGTTCGATGCTCATTATAGCTAGCTCTCAATACATAAGTTTAATTTTTGAAAAGATTCTACATACACTGTTTAAAATATACGCTCAAAAATTAGTAAAATATACACATTTTGGAATACGTTCGATGCTCATTATAGCTATCTCAATACATAAGTTTCATTTTTGAAAAGATTCTACATACACTGTTAAAAATATACGCTCAAAAATAAATAAAATATACACATTTTGGAATACGTTCGATGCTCATTATAGCTATCTCTCAATACATAAGTTTAATTTTTGAAAAGATTCTACATACACTATTAAAATATACGCTCAAAAACTAGTAAAATATACACATTTTGGAATACGTTCGATGCTCATTATAGCTAGCTCTCAATACATAAGTTTAATTTTTGAAAAGATTCTACATACACTGTTTAAAATATACGCTCAAAAATTAGTAAAATATACACATTTTGGAATACGTTCAATGCTCATTATAGCTATCTCTTAATACATAAGTTTCATTTTTGAAAAGATTCTACATACACTGTTAAAAATATACGCTCAAAAATAAGTAAAATATACACATTTTGGAATACGTACGATGCTCATTATAGCTATCTCTCAATACATAAGTTTAATTTTTGAAAAGATTCTACATACACTATTTAAAATATACGCTCAAAAACTAGTAAAATATACACATTTTGGAATACGTTCGATGCTCATTATAGCTAGCTCTCAATACATAAGTTTAATTTTTGAAAAGATTCTACATACACTGTTTAAAATATACGCTCAAAAATTAGTAAAATATACACATTTTGGAATACGTTCGATGCTCATTATAGCTACTCTTAATACATAAGTTTCATTTTTGAAAAGATTCTACATACACTGTTAAAAATATACGCTCAAAAATAAGTAAAATATACACATTTTGGAATTCGTTCGATGCTCATTATAGCTAGCTCTCAATACATAAGTTTCATTTTTGAAAAGATTCTACATACACTGTTAAAAATATACGCTCAAAAATAAGTAAAATATACACATTTTGGAATACGTTCGATGCTCATTATAGCTATCTCTCAATACATAAGTTTCATTTTTGAAAAGATTCTACATGCACTGTTTAAAATATACGCTCAAAAATTAGTAAAATATACACATTTTGGAATACGTTCGATGCTCATTATAGCTATCTCTTAATACATAAGTTTCATTTTTGAAAAGATTCTACATGCACTGTTAAAAATATACGCTCAAAAATAAGTGAAATATATACATTTTGGAATACGTTCGATGCTCATTATAGCTAGCTCTCAATACATAAGTTTCATTTTTGAAAAGATTTTTCATTACTCAAAAATGAGTAAAATGATTAAAAATGGATAAAAAGAGCATTTGTTTGTCTACATACACTGTTAAAAATATACGCTCAAAAATAAGTAAAATATACACATTTTGGAATACGTTCGATGCTCATTATAGCTAGCTCTCAATACATAAGTTTAATTTTTGAAAAGATTTTTCATTACTCAAAAATGAGTAAAATGATTAAAAATTGATAAAAAGAGCATTTGTTTGTCTACATACACTGTACACCAAACTTTGTTACCCATTTAGCTGCAACCAATATTTGGTGCTTAGTTTCACCATTTTACTGTGCTACCACGAATGGTTTAGTGGTGAAACGTTACACCAATACTCATAACGTTGCATAAGACTCAAATTACGAGTTTTCTTAGTACTGTAGTATTTCGGTAACGAAGATCGCAATACGACAACTTGTCACCGATCGGGCTCCAACTAAGAATCCTCTGATACATATCTGAATTCTTTTATCCACTGGTCCACGGAGGCCTATGTTCGTCGTTGTCTTTCTTGGAGGTGCTTGTTGATGTAGTGACAGCGGAAATTTCGGTTGCAGTTAAAGAGGTTGAACCAATTATCGGTGGAACCTCCGCTTTTTTCCGATAAAGGTTTTCTGGTTCAACCTAGATTCCATTATAATATGGTGCAGACCTCTGTTTTGCACCAAGATATGGAACATCGTTGAACTGAAAATTTTAACAATGTAGGCTGAGTTCATTAATCACTTTCTATAAATATCAACAATTACAACCAATGCTTACCCAGATCCTCAATCACCGAAACCTTATCCTTTGTACTACCAGGGTTTGGTTTTTGTTAATAACGTCGCACTAGAGCTGCACAGTGGGCTATTGGCGACGGTTCGGGGTTAATCTCGAAGGAAAGACCCGGGAACACATACACATTCACACACACATTCATACACACATTCATACATGCACCTCGTTATTTTAGAACCATGGTCAGATGACGAGGAAACACTTGAACTGGCACCCAACGCCTTCAATAGACGTCGGGACTTTGGACCCCGATCAGATTTATCGTGCACCAGTCCCGTATACACGCCAGTATAATTTGTTGGATATTCTGGACGACTTTCTAATATTTTTGTAGCGAAGCTGGCAACCCTCCGATCGCAAGATCACTACTTTTTTACTGTTCTATGTCAAGTCCATTTCCCGGATTCGAACCACCAATCCTCTGATTATTAGCTGAACGCCTTACCAACTGAACAACTGGGGCTCTGTACTACCAGGGAGACATGAAGAAGTTATAAACAGAAGAAATGTTAAAAACGTGTTCGAAAAGAAGGGGAAATAAGATAATTGAGTTGCAATAACTCAGTTTTCATTTAAGCAATTGGCATCAAATAAACAATCTTCTGAATAACTATTTTAATTTTGTCAGGTCTGTTTGCAATGATGGCTTTAACAGAAGTTGAGATTAGCAAAAATAAACCACACTGCTCATTTTTTAGAAAGTACGATTACATACATTTGAGTACGTCTTCACTCATTTGCGATGCAATTGTACTCAAAGAAAACGGACTTACGTTCCATTTTTTCACCTATCAATGTGATAACCTTCACACAACTTAAAGACCCTATTGACGACCTTAATAACTGGGGCATATATAGTATTTCATGTCAATGTGGCATGTCATATATCGGTCAAATAAAGAATGCATTAAGATTTCGTATTAAGGAGCACATATCACTTACTTTTAAACAAGAATAAAAGAAATAAAGAAGTCCTCCATTGCCAAGCACTCTTGGGAACATGGTCATATATTTAATTTTTCTAACCCACATTTAATTTGCAAACCCAAATCTCCACTTGCACTTGACTTCCTGGAGGCGTTTCATATTTTTAGCAGTAAGGATTCGATTGTCAATGAAACGTTTGCGGTCCCAGTATTTCCCGCTTGTTGGCACATAATAGTTAACTCCAACAGATTGAAATAGTTTTTTTGTTTTTGTTCTTTGGCAACACTTTAAATTTCTGGGTTTATTTATATTTTATTACACACAGACTTTACATTTTCCGCTGATGAAATGAGATGTTTCTCTCGAAACATGTGCGGATTATACGGATTTTTATTACGTATTTTAACGTTGTATTTGTATTTTAATATTCTAAACGCAATGTTCTATAAGACGATTTTTTATCTTAAACCTTGCTTTATTAAAATAAGTTGTTGTTTTTTAAAAACAAATGTAATTTTTCAGTTTATAAAAAAAACTGACGAAAACATTTGCGCAATAAAGCTAATCGATCCAAAGAAAATTTATCCAAATAAAATTAGTTTTTTGAATGAAATTAGGAGAAAATTATATTCAAAATAAGATATCATAATTTTGACTTAATTTTTAGGAACAATACGAATTATGATTTATTTCCTATAATTAAAGAGTTATAGGAAAAGAATTCCTTTAATTTTTACCTTAGAGCAGTGGCTAAGCCGGGTGATTATATTGATCAAGTGTTTTGTGGTTTTGAAATGTAATAGAGGTTCAAATAATGGAGTTCCAGACGTTGAATGAAGTTCTATATTTTTCTTAGAAATTGGAATTTCCGTACTAGAAAAAATCGTACTGTACAAATTCGAATTTCAGGAATTAAGATTTCAAAATAATGGAAGCTTCCAAAAAGTAATGAAACCTTTCAGAAAATTTGATAATCCCTTTTTAAAATAATGTTTTAACAGAAAAGCTAATATATCAATAAAAATTCATTTAAAAAAATATTTAATTTTTATGTGGATTTGAACCAGTTCCAGTTTTTGAAGATGAGTTACTTTGATTAATAAAATGTAACTGCATTTGCACTTATCACTACTAATATGGTTGACATAAATTGATGGGATTTCACAGGTATTCATAATATTTACTATCACATGTATCTTTTACAAATATTCACAATATATTCATATTAGCTATAGATCACTTCCTCCACTGGTAAGGAAATAGATAATTTTATTGCTAAAAAATGAGTTGAATAGGAAATAATAGAATATTTTAAATGTCCCAGAAATACAAATTTTTCGATTTATGAGAAGAAAATAATGATTTAAAATGGATGTTATTTATGAAATCGAAAAACTGGTTAGTTCATATAAGTAATTATTAAGTATGGAAAACATTTTGCATATGAGAAAATTCCTACTTATTTCGGATTAATTCTAAGTTAACCAACTTATTGTGAAAGTTCCACCTGCTTGTAGAAACCAGAAAGTATGTGTGGGCAAACATATTCATAGAAATTCTACTGTATTTCATTGTTTGGATATCTATTGTTTAAGCGAATGGGAGATTTCCGATCTAAAATGCTATAGGTGAGCATATATTCATTTCGACATGAGTATGATGTAAATGAAGCTAAGCAAGCAATTTCACTATACCATCCTGTATATTTCGCTTCAAGGATTGACATACACACTAAGCCAACAATCTTGGGCATACACGTGTGTCTCGTGGAAAATATGTGTGCACGTTTTTTAATAATCTGTCTCAGTTTGTTGAAGTTTAATGACATTTGCTTCATTGTTGATTGTTCAATCGTAGCCTATGGGATTTCAACATTTAACATGAGGATGTCGGCATAGGTTGAAACAAGCGACTATATAAGCGCGGGGAAGTATTAAAAGGCACATCTCACACCTGAGAAATCTCTATCTGATATACTTAGGTTAATTCCTTAAATTACCAAACTCAACATGTCTGTTTCTTTCGCCAACCAAATGCTTGCTGTCGCCTTGGTGTTGATTATCGTTTGCTGCTTGAGTAAGTGAATGATCTTTAACTATCAGATTATTTTTTTAAAGTTACTATTTGTTTAATGTTTAGTACCAGGCGACCGAGCCCAGCTCGCTTGCATATTTTATTACTTAGTAATATTTCTAATGAATCGAATCAAATGCAAATGTTTTGAAATGTCCATATCAATGGTTAGACGTTTCTTGATATATTTTATCATCTAATAATGTCTTCATTATCGAAATAAGTTAAGTTCTTTGAAATCCTCGTATGATTGGTTAGACGTATCAAAATTTAAAAGATACCGTATCAATTCTGCAAAAGTAATTTAAATTAATATGTTTAATGATCCTGAGCGTATAATACAACCAATCGCGCAATTGTAGCACAAAGTTGTTTTCGTTTGCATGCTAAACCTTATATCTTTCTTATATATTTAAAGATGTCATGTTAATTACAGCCGAAAGAAGTGCAAAGTTTCCATAGTAAATAAACGCGAATTTTTGGAAACGTTTAATTTTTTAAAATTTCTAAAACACATCTTCAAAACTGGAAAACCCACAAAAAAAAATTCAGTTTCTCATTTAATGCTATCAGTAATAGTAGTGTATTTATAAACAATTGGGAAAGTAAAACCTATCAAATGCTGATGTTGTATAGAACAAAACTGTTTTTTAAATATATAAAATTATTTTTTTACCTTCATAAATATTGCGTCAAATTAATTTAATAAAACTTCTTTTATTTAATTCCATTTGAATATAAAAGCTTAAAAAAGTATTTTTAAACAGTTGGTAAAATAAAATTAATCAACTAACAATGTAGAACAAAGTTTAAATATGTAGTAACATGTAGTGTTTAAATATGTTAAATATGTAGTAACATAATACAAAGTGTAAATAAATATGTAGTTTATAAATAACACGTAACATTAATTTAATAAAACATAATTTAATGTATTCCATTAGAATATAAATACTTAGCAAAACAAACAAAAATGCATCTAATCAAATATATTTTGAATTGAAAATTCCATGTTCTATTTGTGGAAATACATAATCTATTTTACATGGAATATAAAAAAAAACTACGTGGTTTTCCAAACGATATTTTCTTATACGGTATTTTAAAAAATTGTCTTGTGTATTCCACTTATGACGTCACGTGCATAAATAAAGTACAAAATCACAAGATTAAATTTGTTTAAACTTTATTTTAAATGCAAACGATTTTTGTTCAAGTTCTTTTTTAAATATTTATTAGAAAACTTATAGTATTTAGTAGACGAAAAAGTCACGTGATTAGAATAATGTGTTTTTTCTTTATTTGAAAAAACATACGATTTGTCAATTTTAATTTTAATTTACTGATGTTCCTTTCGTTTATTTATAAGTAAAAAATACTGTATTTTAGAATAAAAACTATAATAAAAATATATCATCAAAATATTTTACTCGTTAAAAATTAAAATAACATATGACGAATTAAATAACGTTTAGCTGTTATTGCCATATAACTTACTAACTCATACGCGATGAATAATTCGCAATGGAAATATAAAATAGAAACTTTTAATCTGCTTATTTCACCCTTTAAATGAAATTTTTCGAAGATTTTCGAATTTTTACCCCTAAAATTGGTAATACATCAATTTTCGTGAAAATCGTTAGAGCGGATATCGAGATTGTGCAAACAAACAAACGAACAAACAAACATAGTGACATTGCTCGTTTAATAGTATTAGATTAGATAATAAATGTATATATTTAGTGGTGATATTACGACTTAACACAATCATAAAAGTTATCCGATGTATCACATAGTAGTGTTTTAGACAAATTTGAGATTTATTTTTTTACAGGTTGAAGCATTATTTATAATATTTTAATTATGTTTTACAGGTGTAAATGGTTTCCCCTTTCGTAAGTAACGTTTGCTTCTTTCATACAAAATATTTGTATTTATCTGCTGCGATTACTCGCAAGGCAATTATTCTTATGTTTGGCACTCCACACACCCTTTTCAAAGCAAATAAATATATATTTTGGGATAATCCGGTAAAATAAACGATAGTTGAACAAAATTGTATAGTTTTCCCTTACGGTAACACACATTTTCAAATACATAATCAAAAAAAAATATTACTAAGTCTAGTTGAATGAATGTCGGATAACCGAAAATGAACTATATTTTACTTTAATTTGATACATTTTCTATCCAGCAACAACAAAAATAAATTTAGAACTCAGTGAAGTTGTGTTTGAAAGGTTTGGTTATTCTATATTTTTGATTGATTGAAATGTTCGAATAATTGAATCCCGCAAAACCGAAATATTTATATTTTGTTCTTTATGGACTACCAACCCGATTTTGTTCCTGGATTTCTTGAATGAAACTTCTCCCTAAAAGAAATTGCATAATAGATTGAGTACCCACTAAGGGCATCTCACGGGACCAATGCGAGATAGCCTCTGAAGATCGTTTTGACACAAGTTTCAAAAACACTATTTCAATTAAACAAATCGTTGCTGAGACTTTCAGTGATGATGGTCATGGAAAGTGGTCACCATATCAAGAGGTTATTGTAAGGTGGATCTACTGTACAAAATAGTCAACATTTTATCACGTAACTATTTAGAATCCAAGGCCCTTTATACGCGGACTTGATTACCGCGCGCGATCTTTTGCAGTTGGCTCTGAGATTGGTAAATAAAAATTAGGAGTTTGTGTTCTCCAATCCCAGAGCCTTTAGTTCGGAAATTAAAGCAGATGAATAATTGAGGGGCTGACATGGGGAAGACAGTAAGTCACAAAAAGTAAATTTTACAGGGGAAGCAAAAAACGGGTACCAAGTATCGTGGACTACGTGCAAGTGCCATTTTCCGTCGCTCGTAGAAACTAAACCATTTAGCAGATTGACTTACTGTTTATTCCATGCCATTGGCTTGAGCATTTACTGTTTTTTCCGTGAAAAAAAAAAACTCGAAATTTGTGACTTACTGTCTTCCCTATGTCAGCCCCTCAATTGAGGACTAGAAATGGGAAACGACATAAGTCCAAAAAAGAAATTTTTTCAGGAGAACTGAAAAATGAAAAACATTCGCATTTGGTACTTAGGGGGTTCTCCATTTCACTCAAATTTTTGAACTATTAATACTGGAGTTCACGCTTTGGGCGTTCTCCACTTTGTTTAGCTTGGTCTTTAGGAAATTTTTACGTAAAATGATTTTCGATTTTTTTTTTTTTTTTTTGGGGGGGGGGGCATCCATTTTCCATCCATCCAGTGGCATCCATTCCACTTTAGGTTGTTTTCCATTTCTAGTCCTCAATTCTCAATTACACGAAATATATATTTACTTAAAGATAATATAAAAGTTTAAAGATATTCAGAGTGTCATGCACAAAAGATTGGCAATGAATATAAATAATTTTTACATACTTATGAGGGGGGGGGGGGGGGGGGCTTTTTTTACTTTTAACAAAGGGTATTAATACCGAAAAGTTAATTAAATGAAATCATATATTTGAAATGCAAAGAATATAAAAGTGTTAAACTATTTCGAATGTTTATTTGCTTCATAAAAAATATTTTTGTAATTGGATGATTTCTTTTCAGCTATTGGCAACTGTAGTAAGTAGACTATTTCATATCAATATCTCCATGACAGTGATGGTTCTTTTTAAATTGTTTATTTTTCTTGTATTTAGAATTCTTAGTTTCGAAAATTATTACTGTAAATAAAAAGTAGCTTCCGACTTCTTTTTTTATGTTATTTATTATCGGTTTTATTCACATCTGAGTTGTGTTTTCATGTTAGTTTGGTTAGAATCTGAAAAGTAGAAACTAAAAATAATTAAAGTTACGGCCCCATTTGTTTTTTACTCATAATTTATTGGGGTGGAAATTAGATTAAATGACCTTTTTCTAATATTGTGTCTTGATATTTGTAATGTTCGCTCGCCAAAACAGTGATTTGCTGCCAAACATTGGCGACGACGGAGGTGAAATCGGGGATTTCCCCTAGTATGTATATATAGAATAAGCTCTGCTCTCGAAGAGCATGGACCTGTCTTTAATGTATTGTAACGTTAACATTTTAATGTAAATTATTACTTAAAATGCGTCTTTTAATTAAATAATGTGATGTCTCTAGAGTGCCTCTTCAATGAGTTCGATTACCACACCAGCAAGTTTGCATTTAGATCGAAAAGAACCTGAACTGGAATCCATGCTTTGTTTTAATGAATAGTACCACTCGGCATTGAATTAAAACCTAGTTATAGGCCACGACAGCGAATGGCGAAGGACATTACTATATTTAATGCCTTAACCACCATTGTCAATTGCATGTTTGGTTCACTCTTCCTAATTTAATCTAATATTTGGTGGTCACATGGAATCAAACCAGGGACCTTCTTTACTTTACGCCGATACTGTACCGATTTTGGTAAATTAATTATTCGATCCCAACTGGGAGTATCGTGTATATAAAGTGTCCGCCATATATTCTTTTCAATTTTAAATATTTATTTAAATGTGAGTTAAATCTCCGTTTTATTATTTATGTTTGAATATGTATAAGATAGGCTTGTAATTTTTTTTACCATAGTTTAAATATTTTAACTATCGAATTACACCGTTATGCTTGAACTATTTTGTAACCCTCACTTTTCACAGTCACGAGCCGCCACTGACAATAAGAAAGTATCCGCCATGTATATTGAGAAAAAAATTGATATTAATTGGAAATGAATGATTTTTTAGTCATTTTCGAACAGAGCTTTTAAATTTACATTTACAAACAAAAACGAAACATGCCATTAACAGAGAGTTGTAATATTAAATAGAGAGCGCCTTCAATACCAGACTCTCATAAGGCCGCGGTGTCAACATTGAAAAGAAAAACTCACATCACGTGGTTATAGCGCTGCCACATTTGGCGTTCAGGCATCTGCAGGAGTTTCAAAGTTTGCGCAGTTTCTTCTCTTTTGGTGATAAGGAGTTCTGTCCGTATTCAACTTTTTAAGATATATGCACGTATTTACTTATTTTCAAGCAATATGCGCTAAATATGTCCTCTTCATTAACGAAACGAAATTATTTTATTTGTGTTCAATACTCGAAGAAGCGAAACTCTTTATATTTCTCAGGTTTTATTGTTCATATTTTCTTATTGAAGTATACAAAATAACAATTGAAAGAACTTCGCTTATGGTAAATGTTTTACATAAAAACGTAATGCAATTATTTCAAAACTACAAAGTAAGAAAAATCTCCTTAATATATCTGTTAAACTCCCTTAAATTGTGCCACTCGTTCAAAAAAAAAAACTATATTTAAATACAAAATTAAACACAAAACCCTATTACAATACTTCGATCTCGTTTAGTTCTTAAGGTCGCCAAGGCCTGCCAAGTATTATTGGCGCGTGAATGAATTGGCATTTCCACATATCACGTGGTTTCAATGATGGACACACGGAAATCAGCATTTTTATTCCTCTATTTGTATCATTACTCTATGGCCATTAATCGTCTTTCTCATCCTATGCCCGACTAGATAATAAACCGAGACTTACATTTCGTTGCAGAAGGCAGAACGAACAAAAGTTTTCTTACATCAAATGTTGCTTGTTTAGAGGTCTTACCGAAATGTACAACTCAAAACTTAAAATCTACCTTTATGACGACAAGAACGCAATTACACCAAGGTTGAGAAGGTGATATCAACATTGTTAAAAAAGAGGTGCTTAAAAATGAGTGCGTGAACTTACTCGTTATTTTTAGAACAATTGCGTCATAAATGCGCGATGACGTACCCAAATTTATGTAATCGTACATTCGCAAAAAAGAACAGTGCGATTTACTTTTGCTAATCTCAGCTTCTGTTAAAGCCATCTGAACAAAGTGACCTGACAAACTTAATATAGTTCTTCAGAATATGGTTTTCCACATGATTTGATGTCGATTGCTTACATGGAAACTGAGTTATTACAACACAATTATTTTACTTCCCATTCTTTGGGCACACATTTTTAACATTTTTTCTGTTTATAACTTCTTCATGTCGCCCTGGTAGCTAAACGGATAAGGCTCTGGACAGCGGTGTCTGCAAATATGGGTTCGATTCCCGGTGTCGTGGTTGTAATTGTCGAATTCATAAGATCCAAATGCATAAAATTCCTTCTTGAAAAGGACATGTACTCAAAAATGTGAATAATAAGTAAAAATAGCAGTTGCTTGCCTACATAGGCTGCTTACATAAATAACTTTCAATAAATATGAACAATTACAACCCAGACTTACCGGAATTCGAACCCAGGTTCTTAGATACTGCAGTCTAGAACCTTATCCGTTAAACTACCAGATCGACTCAAAGAAGTTATAAACTGAAGGAATGTTAAAAAGGTAGGCCAAAAGAATGGGAAGTAAGGTAATTGAGTTGTAATAACTCAGTTTCCGTTTAAGCAATCGGCATAAAAAAATATGGAAACCCATCTTTTGAGCAACTCTTTTAAATATGCGAGGTCGCTTTTTAAGATGGTTTGAACAGAAGCTGATATTAGCAATATTAAATCACACTGCTCATTTTTGAGAAGGTACGGTTATTTGAGTTTGAGTGCATCATTGCTCATTTATGATGCAATTGTTCTTAAAAAAAAACGATTGGGTTTAGGTTAGGTCGCTGCCATATAATTAACTCACAAAACCTGTTGGACAAGCATAGCGTCAGTTAAACGCAACTCATATCACATAACCTTGATAAAAACATATTCCGTATGGCCACCTAGACAAAAAAAAAATTATAGTGGTCTGAATTTTTCCTTGAAATGTTTAACTATTGTGTCAGCGGAAGGGTTAGCAAATATGTTACAAACTAGAACTCAGTAATAAATTTATATAGTTAAACTTACTATTAGTATCACAAAATAATATAACAACTGTAAAAGGGGATGGTCTCTGCAACCAAATAAGTTAAAATTCTATTTTACGTTTCATTATGCAGTAAATATTAAAAAAAATTATTTGGTTTTAAATGAATGTGGCCAAGACGAGAAACATTATTCATTGTGCAAAATAAAAGTTTGTTGACTGCCTGTTCGGGCTGAAGTGATAACCGCAGAATAATAGGCATTCAGTGTCACTAAATTTGATAAATTGTAGACATAAAATCTCAATATGAGATATTTCCCCAAATAAGAAATTCCTTTGTTAGGTCGAGTATCGTACGTTGGTTTGTCGATTTATTGTAAGAGTGCCTTTACAAAAGCAAAAGTTCTAATCGAAAGTCTAATGAAGAGATCTCGTAAAGAAACATTTCTTGCCAACCAAATAAAACTTCAAAATATCCGCACAATTGATATGTAGATCATTCCTCTAAGTTATTTAGCTTCTGAGATATAATCTTTCAAAGTTGGGATATCTTTTGTAATTATCATATATACGATCCCTTTTACGACGTTTGTACTCAATGGATCTTAGCACATGAGGTGTCAAAAGAAAGAACGTTTTGCGGAAAAATCATACAAAGAACACAGCTGTACAATTTCTGTAATTTGCTGACCGCTCTTGGCATGCAAAACTGTATGTAACAGCAAACTCTGTAATCGGTAAATTTTGTAGAATGTGTATTTTTGGAGTAAATAAGATATGATGTATCTGTAAATATATATTTAATACCGATAGTAATAATAAATAGTACGAAAAAATATTAATATATATAAGTAAGAATTTTTTTACATGTTGAACATAAGTATTTTTTGTAATACCTGTGCATAATGTAAATACATTGCCTGTACTTCCCGTATACATAATTTTAAAAAAAATGGGATATCTTGCCCGAAACCGTTTGGGCTAAAATGGGGGCAAATGAGTGATAGATTAAAATGTATTTAATAATAAAAATTTACTTTTATATTTCAAATTTTTTTTTCTATTAAATACTGCACTTATATATACGCATATTTTTAGATGTAATAAAAAATCATAGATGATTCCATTTAAATAATTTTTTTTATTTGCGTTTACAAAGTTACTTTTGATATTTTGATGGGGGTAAGAGACACAGTATGATCAAAAATATCTGAAAATATTTTATTGCTTTTAGAAATAGTTTTGAATCAAACGACCCCAGTACAACTTATTATTTTTTCGAATCAATATTAAGTTTTGGTGCAAAATTGCCTGAATACGTTACTTTGAACTCATTTTTCTCAGTGATGACTTTTTCTTGTTTAATCCAGTTTAAATTTACATAAATTCAGATCTATTTGAAGAAACTGTTTTTACACCTTCACCTTCTTTAGGGATTAGTCATTTATAATTTTTAAAAAATACTAAAAAAACATATAAAAATAGTTTGAGCGGTGAAATTAGCAATTATTTGTTTCAAATATTTTTCACAAAACTTCTTTTGAAAATAAAAAAACATTCTGTAAATACGGTTTGTTAAACATATTCTTTTGTTTATAAAAATAGTTTATAGTTTTTGTAATATAGTTTTTCGGAAAATATTTTGTTGACTTACATCAATTCCCCAGAAAGGTATATTTTTCATTAAAAAAAATGTAACTTTTTTAAATGTCTGACCACGTGATTATGTTAATGTGTTTGAACACAAATGTAGAAATACAATTATATTGATATCTGTAAAATAAAAGAAAAAAGTCAAATGTGTTCAACACCCTCTCAAACAACTTATTTAAATAGATCAAAAAAATAATACATATTATTATTTTGAAACCGTACTTAAATTCCCACAATATTTCCAAATTCCCTATATCAAGTATATCCAAATATGCTCTCAATCCAACAAATCCTAAACATGTACATTTCTTTGTTTCAGACAATGAAAAAACTACCGGAATAGGAATTATCGATGTGGGAATTGGCAATCTCGGATCCGTATGCAAAAGTAACGACAAGTACACCTCCATCTATAACAACAACCCTTGGTAACAAGAAAAAGCAATTTCGACTTGAAATTACAAGAATAATAAAAGGTTTATGAAATAATTTATATGAATGTATCTTTCTTATCTTATGATTGCATTTCGATTACACGGTTAAAAATATACGCTCAAAAATAAGTAAAATATACACATTTTGGAATACGTTCGATGCTCATTATAGCTATCTCTTAATACATAAGTTTCATTTTTGAAAAGATTCTACATACACTGTTAAAAATATACGCTCAAAAATAAGTAAAATATACACATTTTGGAATACGTTCGATGCATATTATAGCTAGCTCTCAATACATAAGTTTCATTTTTGAAAAGATTTTTCATTACTCAAAAATGAGTAAAATTATTAAAAATGGATAAAAAGAGCATTTGTTTTTCTACATACACTGTTAAAAATATACGCTCAAAAATAAGTAAAATATACACATTTTGGAATACGTTCGATGCTCATTATAGCTAGCTCTCAATATATAAGTTTAATTTTTGAAAAGATTTTTCATTACTCAAAAATGAGTAAAATGATTAAAAATTGATAAAAAGACCATTTGTTTGTCTACATACACTGTACACCAAACTTTGTTACCCATTTAGCTGCAACCAATATTTGGTGCTTAGTTTCACCATTTTACGGTGCTACCACGAATGGTTTAGTGGTGAAACGTTACACCAATACTCATAACGTTGCATAAGACTCAAATTACGAGTTTTCTTAGTACTGTAGTATTTCGGTAACGAAGATCGCAATACGACAACTTGTCACCGATCGGGCTCCAACTAAGAATCCTCTGATACATAGCTGAATTCTTTTATCCACTGGGCCACGGAGGCCCATGTTCGTCGTTGTCTTTCTTGGAGGTGCTTGTTGATGTAGTAACAGCGGAAATTTCGTTGCAGTTAAAGAGGTTGAACCAATTATCGGTGGAACCTCCGCTTTTTTCCGATAAAGGATTTCTGGTTTAACCTAAATTCCATTATAATATGGTGTAGACCTCTGTTTTGCACCAAGATATGGAACATCGTTGAACTGAAAATTTTAACAATGTAGGCTGAGTTCATTAATCACTTTCTATAAATATCAACAATTACAACCAATGCTTACCCAGATCCTCAATCACCGAAACCTTATCCTTTGTACTACCAGGGTTTGGTTTTTGTTAATAACGTCGCACTAGAGCTGCACAGTGGGCTATTGGTGACGGTTCGGGGTTAATCTCGAAGGAAAGACCCGGGAACACATACACATTCACACACACATTCATACACACATTCATACATGCACCTCGTTATTTTAGAACCATGGTCAGATGACGAGGAAACACTTGAACTGGCACCCAACACCTTCAATAGACGTCGGGACTTTGGACCCCGATCAGATTTATCGTGCACCAGTCCCGTATACACGCCAGTATAATTTGTTGGATATTCTGGACGACTTTCTAGTATTTTGTAGCGAAGCTGGCAACCCTCCGATCGCAAGATCACTACTTTTTTACTTTTATATGTCAAGTCCATTTCCCGGATTCGAACCACCAATCCTCTGATTATTAGCTAAACGCCTTAGCAACTGAGCAACTGGGGCTCTGTACTACCAGGGAGACATGAAGAAGTTATAAACAGAAGAAGTGTTAAAAACGTGTTCCAAAAGAAGGGGAAATAAGATAATTGAGTTGCAATAACTCAGTTTTCATTTAAGCAATCGACATCAAATAAACAATCTTCTGAATAACTGTTTTAATTTTGTCAGGTCTGTTTGCGATGATGGCTTTAACAGAAGTTGAGATTAGCAAAAATAAACCACACTGCTCATTTTTTAGAAAGTACATTTGAGTACGTCTTCACTTATTTGCGATGCAATTGTACTCAAAGAAAACGGACTTACGTTCCATTTTTTCACCTATCAATATCACACAACTTAAAGACCCTATTGACGACCTTAATAACTGGGGCATATATAGTATTTCATGTCAATGTAGCATGTCATATATCGGTCAAATAAAGAATGCATTAAGATTTCGTATTAAGGAGCACATAGCACTTACTTTTAAACAAGAATAAAATAAATAAAGAAGTCCTCCATTGCCAAGAACTCTTGGGAACATTGTCATATATTTAATTTTCCTAACCCACATTTAATTTGCAAACCCAAATCTCCACTTGCACTTGACTTCCTGGAGGCGTTTCATATTTTTAGCAATAAGGATTCGATTGTCAATGAAACATTTGCGGTCCCAGTTTTTCCCGCTTGCTGGCAAACAATAGTTAACTCCTACCGATTGTAGATAGTTTTTGTTTTTTGATAAAACTTTCAATTCTGGATTTATTTTCTATTTTATTGCACACACTGACTTTTCATTTTCTGCTGATGAAGGGAGATGTACCTTCCGAAACATGTCCGGATTTGATGGATTTTTATTGCGTATTTTAACGTTGTATTTGTATTTTAATATATAAATGTTTAGTTAGATACGTCGTTGTTGATGGACATATGTCCATTTTCGAAACATAAATAGGGAAGTTTTTAATTTAGGAAGTCTTCCTCAAAATAAAATATATTTTCAGTAAGATTAGAAAATATAAATACGAAATTTCTCTGCCCTATTTGTAGTGAAAATAAAATAAATTAACAACTCGTTATTTGGGCACCGTTTTTTATAGTGCCAATAGTATATATACGACACCCTTGTCGTATGCCTCCACGACAAGGTTGCATTTACCTTTGCTTATGTCAAGTAGCACACTTGTCACCGGCAGTCTTATGACAACCTGTATCCTTTTCGTTGACAAGATTAGAGCAATTTTTCAAAAAGGTTAAATGGCTATATGGGTATATATATACGTGTGCATGTAGATGTTGCATGTAGATGTATGCATATATATATATATATATATATATATATATATATATATATATATAATCTAAATTTTCTGGTATCGTTTATCGTACAGCAAAAACAAATTTACATTTTGTAGGTAATTAATTTTTCAACAAACTGATATGCAAAAATAATAATATAAAAGACTTTTCTTTATATTAAGGTCCGGTATATATATACAATGAGGGAATTACGGATTTATACAACTTCAAGATATTGCATATTTAAAATATTTTTTTTTTTTGCTATGCGAATTGAATTTCAGAGATTATCATCATATTAAAATATTACGAAACAAAATTGTTCTAAATAAAATAATCTTATTTAAAAAAAGAACGTCGACTTTAAGAAAAATACACTAAAAAAAGAAATAATAATTTTTAGTTTTGTGAACTAGTTGAAAAAATGGAATTTTAGCATTTTTTACCATTCTAATCAATTTTGAATACATGTATTTTTTAAATTTAAAACTCAAGACTCGAAACCATTGTAACCATCAAATATAATCTATAATGAGCACATTTTACTTATTTCAATATATATTTTTAACAGTACATAATTTAAACACTTAACCAAAGACTTAAAAATTTATGTAGAACGATAAACGTTAAATTTCCACATTTATACGATATCTTAGTTAAAATTGAGTGTAGCATTTTGAAATTTCAAAGTGGATTTGGACCTTAATATTAAGAGAAACCTTTTATATTATTATTTTTGTATATCAGTTTGTTGAAAAATTAATTACCTACAAAACCTAAATTTGTCTTTGCTCTACAATTAACGATACTAGAAATTTTGGATATCTTTCTATATTAATCTACAGATATACTGCAATATAAATAACCCTGTTTGATAGGTTTTATAATATACAAAAGCTCTCAGTTTTTCGAATAGGTGAAACCTTTTTGTTCTTTCGCTACTAAAAAAACTCTTGGTTGAAATTTGAATAGTTACTTACAAAAATTCAATAAAATTCTAATACATATTTATATTAAAATCATTAACTGATACATTATTGAATCTATCATAAAAAAAATTTCTGGAGCTACAAAAAAAAATCCATTGGTAAAAAAAATATATATAACAGAATGGAATTTTTTATTTTACTAAAGAATGAAATTTTAAAATTATTTCCTTTTTCGAAATTAACGGTTTATTTTGTTTATAATATAACAAATAAAGAACAATATATATTGTACAATTTCATATAGTAAAGAAATCATAATATTTGCATAACATGTTTGTAGTCATCAGAAAATTTAAATTTTATTATCTCTCTAAAAATTTAATTTGATTAACAAAAGTTCATTTAGATCAGAAATTTTCATTAACATTAGGGAAAAATATATTGTATTTTTAGTCTTTAAAAATTACGAAATTACATTTAATTTTAAAACGGTTTTTCAGTGTTGTTATAATGCAGTTTCAATATTGGACGGGTTTTTATTTAAATTTTCAAATTTTAAATTTGTTCTGGTTACCTTGTGTGTAATTTTCATATTTATAATTAAACTTATAAACTTAGGATGGATATATTAATCACATCATTGCATTATATATGTTTATATATTTGTAATTAGTAATAGTAATCAGGTTGCATTATGAGATAAAGTCAATCAAAATATTACAGTGCATTTAATGTTTTTCAATTAATAATTAATCATAAAATAATTCACTGGTATTTGAATATTTTTAAGTATTACTCAAGAATGAATATAACATTAATGTGACATAAATAAAATACTACTTTTGAGTTGCGGATTACTTCAAATAAGGTATCATTTTAAACAACAGAATTAAAATTTTGATAAACAGTAAATATGCCAAAAATGGGTTTTTTCAGTGTGAAAAGTACCAAACCCTTTTACCTATATAATACGGTAATCTATTCCATTTGACTATTACCCTTTTACAAAAATAGTGCTTCAAAACCTTCCAAATTAAGCTTCGATTTCCATAATTTGAATCCATGACATCGAGTCCCATTGCTAGTATTAAACATCAATCTCTGCGCACCACCTTATTTGATAAATTTGAATAGATGTAGCGCAATGTGTTCATGACGCTCATTCTGTTGATGTTTAAATGTGTACATGTTTAAATATTTAAGTGTGTTTTCATAATTGAACAACTGAGTGGATGAACGAACACGTTAACTGACAATTTTGAAGAAAAAAAGAGATTTCCTGGTGAATGAAATTTGTTGTTTGCTGTCAGTAGAGAACGTTCTTTTATTTTGCTAAATATTCATCAAATAAGGCGATGGAAAAATAGATGCATATGTGCACGTTATCATATCTTATAAAAATTAAAGCTGTTTTACTCCAATTCCCAAAGTTGTAACTGAACAGGTTCATCTCTTTAGTTCTTTCCCATAGTATCCGCAACCAATTCGTCTTGAATTTCTTTTGGCAAATCCTTATCTTTTTTTAGATAAAATTGTAAAGTAATCAAATTTATACGAGGAGCTTATTTTCAAATTGGAACATTTCCTCAATGTTTCAATTGGAAATGTTCCCTTATGAGAATCAATAAGCTCCTCATTTATAGAATATGTTTTCTTAAGTTAAAAGGCGACAATATTTATGTAGTTTTTTTAATCAAATTTATACGAGGAGCTTATTTTCAAATTGGAATATTTAATCAATGTTTCAATTGGAAATGTTCCCTTATGAGAATCAATAAGCTCCTCATTTATAGAATATGTTTTTTTAAGTTAAAAGGCGACAATTTTAATGTAGTTTTTTTAATCAAATTTATACGAGGAGCTTATTTTCAAATTGGAACATTTGATCAATGTTTCAATTGGAAATGTTCCCTTATGAGAATCAATAAGCTCCTCATTTATAGAATATGTTTTCTTAAATTAAAAGACGACAATTTTAATGTAGTTTTTTTTTAATCAAATTTATACGAGGAGCTTATTTTCAAATTGGAACATTTGATCAATGTTTCAATTGGAAATGTTCCCTTATGAGAATCAATAAGCTCCTCTTTTATAGAATATGTTTTCTTAAGTTAAAAGGCGACAATTTTAATGTAGTTTTTTTAATCAAATTTATACGAGGAGCTTATTTTCAAATTGGAACATTTGATCAATGTTTCAATTGGAAATGTTCCCTTATGAGAATAAATAAGCTCCTTAATTATAGAATATGTTTTCTTAAGTTAAAAGGCACCAAATTTAATTTTTTTTTTTAATCAAATTTATACGAGGAGCTTATTTTCAAATTGGAACATTTGATCAATGTTTCAATTGGAAATGTTCCCTTATGAGAATCAATAAGCTCCTCTTTTATAGAATATGTTTTCTTAAGTTAAAAGGCGACAATTTTAATGTAGTTTTTTTAATCAAATTTATACGAGGAGCTTATTTTCAAATTGGAACATTTGATCAATGTTTCAATTGGAAATGTTCCCTTATGAGAATAAATAAGCTCCTTAATTATAGAATATGTTTTCTTAAGTTAAGAGGCAACAATTTTAATGCAGTTTTTTTTAATTAAATTTATACGAGGAGTTTATTTTCAAATTGGAACATTTGATCAATGTTTCAATTGGAAATGTTCCCTTATGAGAATCAATAAGCTCCTCATTTATAGAATATGTTTTCTTAAGTTAAGAGGCAACAATTTTAATGTAGTTTTTTTAATCAAATTTATACGAGGAGCTTATTTTCAAATTGGAACATTTGATCAATGTTTCAATTGGAAATGTTCCCTTATGAGAATCAATAAGCTCCTCATTTATAGAATATGTTTTCTTAAATTAAAAGACGACAATTTTAATGTAGTTTTTTTTTAATCAAATTTATACGAGGAGCTTATTTTCAAATTGGAACATTTGATCAATGTTTCAATTGGAAATGTTCCCTTATGAGAATCAATAAGCTCCTCTTTTATAGAATATGTTTTCTTAAATTAAAAGGCGACAATTTTAATGTAGTTTTTTTAATCAAATTTATACGAGGAGCTTATTTTCAAATTGGAACATTTGATCAATGTTTCAATTGGAAATGTTCCCTTATGAGAATAAATAAGCTCCTTAATTATAGAATATGTTTTCTTAAGTTAAGTGGCAACAATTTTAATGCAGTTTTTTTTAATTAAATTTATACGAGGAGTTTATTTTCAAATTGGAACATTTCCTCAATGTTTCAATTGGAAATGTTCCCTTATGAGAATCAATAAGCTCCTCATTTATAGAATATGTTTTCTTAAGTTAAGAGGCAACAATTTTAATGTAGTTTTTTTAATCAAATTTATACGAGGAGCTTATTTTCAAATTGGAACATTTGATCAATGTTTCAATTGGAAATGTTCCCTTATGAGAATCAATAAGCTCCTCATTTATAGAATATGTTTTCTTAAATTAAAAGGCGACAATTTTAATGTAGTTTTTTTTAATCAAATTTATACGAGGAGCTTATTTTCAAATTGGAACATTTGATCAATGTTTCAATTGGAAATGTTCCCTTATGAGAATCAATAAGCACCTCATTTATAGAATATGTTTTCTTAAGTTAAAAGGCGACAATTTTTATGCAGTTTTTTTTAATGAAATTTATACGAGGAGCTTATTTTTAAATTGGAACATTTGATCAATGTTTCAATTGGAAATGTTCCCTTATGAGAATAAATAAGCTCCTCATTTATAGAATATGTTTTCTTAAGTTTAAAGGCGACAATTTTAATGTAGTTTTTTTAATCAAATTTATACGAGGAGCTTATTTTCAAATTGGAACATTTGATCAATGTTTCAATTGGAAATGTTCCCTTATGAGAATCAATAAGCTCCTCATTTATAGAATATGTTTTCTTAAGTTAAAAGGCGACAATTTTAATGTAGTTTTTTTAATCAAATTTATACGAGGAGCTTATTTTCAAATTGGAATATTTGATCAATGTTTCAATTGGAAATGTTCCCTTATGAGAATCAATAAGCTCCTCATTTATAGAATATGTTACAAATTCAAATACAAATTCGGCTTCCTTCGGCCGCAATTGGGCTATTGCTGACTTTAAAGTTCTAATCCCAGAGTTAGTGACTATTTTTTTTATTGGTTTCGTTTTCCAAGAAGTCCTCTTTTGCTGTAAGACAAACGGAGTTTTTCTCAAAACGATATCGCAGGATGAATGTCTTGCAGCCCTCCTGTTTTGCTCTTCATTCTTGGTAGTAGGCTCTTAGGGATATCCGTCAAAAACAACAATCGCATTTTCTCCATACTTATTGTGAATATATCCACAGTAGTTTTCTAGGACATCACTGTATGTACAATACAAAGACGTAAAGTAGCATATTGTTCATATCAACCACTTGTCGACAACACCTTCTTCAAACATTTTCATCACAGAAGATTTTGTACCCTTTCGAAGAGATACACAATCAAATATGGATGTTGGGCGTGCTGACAATTCATATTCCAGATACAATTTTAATTTTCTGGGGCTATCGCAGACACATAATATACGGTTGAAGATGAAGAGCTGTTGGGAATTAACGATAACTTCTTTTGATTTGATCTAACTTTAACTGATTTTTTCTGTGCTTGAGTTTTTACTATGTATTTCCTATAAAGTTCAAGTTCTTCAAAAAATGTCTCTATTATTTTGTGAATAGTTTTAAGCCCAATCTTATAAGCTTGGCCCCAATTTACAGAATTATCAAATACAAATTCTAAGGACACTAGTTCTCACGAAAGTTTGGCGAACGGATTGTGTTGTTGTAGTCACGTGGAAAATTTTAGTAAGTCCAGAGATCTATTTGTGTTCTTGACTCTCGTAGTTCAACATGTTGTTCATTTTATTGTATTGATGTTCCAAAAACTCCAACTTCTTCCTACAAAAAATACACACCATATTTGAATTGTTTATTCCGATTTCGATTTAACGAACTGAACTTTTAAAAAATAAGATTATTGAGAAATAATATACTTGTACTTTGTAATAACTTTTTCCAGATATCTATGACTAACAATAAAGAATAACGTTTAGAAAAATAATGTTTATGAATTAAAAATACTCATTGAATCCCTAAACTCACAGAAATTGAAAAATCGTTAAATACATTGTAAAATTCATGAACACAATAGTTCAAATTGAATGGTAGTTTTGATATGACGCACAGGACACATAACTTTTTTTTAAAGCGAAACTTAAACTGTTCTTTTACAATGAATACAGACACCAAAGGTACTTTACTGACAAGGTCAATGTAGGGTGTGAGAGGATGGAGTAGAAATGAGTCAGGGAAACAGGACTTATGGTAATAAAAACGACGTTGCCAACTTTATCAGGTTATGCCGCGTTGCGCGCCGAACATTTTTGCTTTCCCCCGCGTTAATATCGCACATAAATAAATAAAACTGTATATCAGTTAATTTAAAAATATATAGGTTATAAATTTTAAATCAAGAGGTTTTACATAATTTGACATATAAAGAATATATAACGCCAAAAACAAAAATTTCAAAATAAAAAATATACTTTTCTCACATTTTTCTTAATTCATAAAAAACTGTTAGGTTTAACGCAAATATATAGATTACAAATATTGTAGCCCATTTAATAACAAACAAAACAAAAAAAAATAAACTTGATTCGATCATTAGTAACAGAGATAATGACAGATCCGTAAATATTGGCATTTTGAACCTTTGAGGGGTGTTGGGGGTGAAAGCTCCAAGGGATTTTAGGGGACTTTTGTCAAAATGCTCCTCTAGTAGTGGTCTATCAATGAGGTAAAAATCAGCTTTACCCTAATTTTTTCCGATTCAAGTCCTTTATTGACTGGGCTATAATGTCCTAGTGATTTAGTTCATACTTAATATCCTATATATCCTTCTGAGGTAAACACATGTTTCATTACTGATTTAATGCCAAAAAATTGTGACTTCCTTGATTTAACTTGTTAAAAACGAAATAGACGGTTCTTAATCATTTTTTGAAGCTTTTTCATATTTCCGTATTTCAAACAAATCGTGTGGACTTGAATTAAATCACCTAGAGGTTAAATTTTTGTTGAAGTGTACCCCAATAAACAAAGTAAATTAAAAAAAAATAGAAAAATAATTATATAGCATAAGTTTAACAATACATAATTTATATTTAATTAAAAAAAATATATTTTATTCTATTAACCATTATCCCACATCTTACTCTAATCTTTAAGCATTTTCTAATTTTTCAAGTGTTGTAATCATCTTTCGATAGTTAAACTCAACTGTAATTTTTTTTATTTAAATGGCTTATGATTTCGAGTTGAATTTTACGGTATTTAGCAAATCTTATTAAACTTAAGTACTTGACGTTCAATGTTTTGTGTTCAAAATCGTTGTAAAAATATACTACAATTAATTTTAGGCTTTCAAATACATTTAATGATTTAATTGTTACTTTCTAACAAGTTTCGATAAATCTTTTGAAAACTTTCCTTACAAATATTTAAATTATATAGTTTTTTTTTATTCGTCCTGAAAATAATACATGAAGCTTATCTCTCTCTTAACTCTTAGGCATTTTTGAAAATACGCACATTCTTGAAATCTACTCAATTGAAAATACATTTCTTTTTCAGATAAACATTCAAAATTACCTAAATTTTTCAGTATAAGCGAACAAGGTAATCACTGTTAAACTTCATAATTACCAGTTGTTAAAGGAACTGTTGCGGCCGTTTGAGGTTGCAAATCTATGTTTTTCGACTGTAGCGGACTGTATAAATCTTAAATTCTAATTGATGTGCTCCATATTGAAAACAAAACAACGTTTATTAACAAATACTGCGACAATGAAGGAGCCGCCTATTGCGACTGTCTTCGTCTATGATTCATGCTAGAATAGTACAAAATGGCTTGTTTACATTAAGAGGACACAGTACCCTAAAATTAATCAAAACATCGAATTTTTTTTTTATTAGCTTAAATTACCTTTCCAATATTTCTAAACATGTATGAAAATTTTTAGAGTTTAATTTAAAATATTTAAGAAGTTATTCGCATTTATATTGAGTGAGAGCGGCCTAAATGTGCACTTCAGTTCGGGCAAGTTAACGTGCTAAGATACAGCCATATGAAACATTGATTTAATCTAATTTTTTTTTACATCGAAGTAAGAGTTGATGTGAAGTAATAATTCAACGGTATCCATGACTGTTATTCTCGTGTTGTTTATAAGGCTGAACTAGATGCGCGAGCGTTGTATGCGCGCATGCGACGGAATGCCACCAAATCTAAAAAAGAAGAGATTACGTACAAAGCTGGTGGATTTTAATTTTTTTTTAACTTTTAAATTGTGAGTACTTAAATTTACTTTCATGTAAATGAATAGAGAACTCTAAAATTAAACAGAAAATTGCTTGTACTTATGAAATTATATATATTTTAGTGTTTTAGTGAAAATTGAATTGAAATTTAAGTTGAAAAGCAGTTCTCCCAAAATTAAAAAAATTACCAAGTACAAAAATATTTGCTAAAAAATATACTTATCTTGATGCAAATTATGATATATTTTGATAACAGCATGATACATATACCATACATACTGTTTTTTTACATTTGAAATCTTTAAATCACTTTTTCTCAGTGTTCAGTTTTCACGCATTTTACTTCATATGAAATGCTAAGGCTTTTTTTATAATAGAGATAGAGATTCAATTATTTTAATGAATGTTATCAGATATGTGTTTGACATAATTGGGTATGAAATAAGTCCTAGGACAAATAGTTTTATTTTTAAAAATAATTCAAACAGAAAATTTGAGATTTTTCAGGTTTTTTTGGCTTTTGAGAAGAAAAAACATTATATAAAATCTAATTTTAGTACTATTTAATATTCAATACCCAGTTTTGTTTATTATATTTCAAGGAATACAAAAACAAAATTTAGTGACAAAAATTTAAAAAATAAAAAAGTAGTAGGAAATTTAAAAAACCGCAAATTTTTTGAAAAAAAAATTAATTTTGAATTTATTAAAAAAAAAATTTGAATTTTTTTAAACAATTTTGTCATTAATTATATATTTAAGTATTTTGCATGCAAAAAATAATAAAAAATATTGAAAATAAAAAAAAAATGTTAAGGGGTACCGTGTCCCCTTAAAGACTTCAAGCTTAACAGCGATCTTGTTACAGCTGCCATCTAGTGGGGCTTTTTACAACTAAAGGACGGTGGCGTCAACATACCGCCCGCCTTGACATGTCTCGACATTCAATTTTTACACTAAAATATAACTAACTAATGGGTATATAAAATATGCATACAACTGAAAACAATGAGTTACGTGACACATAATATTACAACATTACATTTAAACAAACACCAAATATATCAAATTAATGAAACTAGATCATCCAAAGTACATTGAACAAATGTCGCTTTAGGATTAACATGAACTAATTGCCCTGTTGTCCTCAATGGGAAGAAGGCAAATTTTTGAAATTGGTCTCTTATAAATACCAGAAGGAGTTTTGACATTACACACACGAACTAGGTCATCCTTGCCGTAGATATCCACTTTGCAGAGTGCAAATTATCCTCCTTGAGCAAAACCATTTCACCAAGCCCAATGTTTTTCTTTTGGATATTCCATTTAGACCTGTTTTGTAGGTGACTCAAATATGTTTTGCTCCAACGTTTCCAAATAATTTGCACGAATTTTGAAACTAATTGCCATTGTTTTAACCTATTATCACTAATATCAGTTAAATTAGGCTCTACTATAGCGTTGATGGGCCGATCAATCAGAAAATGCCCAGGTGTCAAAACTTCTAAGTCATCAATATCAGATGACAAGGGTGTCAAAGGACGATAATTTAAAATTCCCTCAATTTGAGCAGTAACAGTTAGGAACTGTTCAAAGGTTAATCTAGTGTTTCCAACTACCCTTCTCAAATGGTACTTGAAAGATTTAACTCCGGCCTCCCACAGCCCGCCAAAATTTGGTGCTCTGGGTGGCAGAAACTTCCACACAACACCTTCAGAACCCAGGTAACTAGCCAAGATTTCATTTGATGCAGTTACCAATTTAACTAGTCGCTTCAGCTCAGCATCAGCACCGGTAAAGTTAGTTGCATTATCGCTAAATAATTTTGAACATTTACCCCTTCTACCAAAAAAGCGCTTTAAAGTGGCAATAAAAGCATCAGAAGTCAAATCAGTCACCAATTCCAAATGCACAGCTTTGGTAACCATACAAACAAATATACATACATAAATCTTGAAATATACCTTTCCTTTGATTTCTGTATTTAATCCAAAAGGGACCACAAAAATCAACACCTGTTGAATTAAAAGTAAAATCTGCATTTACTCTTTCCTTAGGCAGATCACCCATTAATTGATTAGAGATTACAGGCTTTACTTTAAAACAACTAACACAATTATGCACTACTAAACGAGCCAAAGATCTACCATTTAAAATCCAATAATTTTGCCTGACATGACTCAACAGTGATTGTGGTCCTACATGAAGATATCTCTTGTGATAAGCTTCAAAAATCAAATGACTTAACTTGTTATTTTTATCTAATACAATAGGATGTTTGCTACTATAATTTAAGTTAGAATTATGTAGGCGACCACCAACTCTCAGAACACCATGAGAATCTAGAAAAGGATTTAAAAATCTTAACTTACTATTACTGGAAACAGATTCATTTCGGGTCAATGCTTTAATCTCTTGTGAGAATTGCATGGTTTGTACCTGTTTGACCAAAAACATTTCAGAAGCATGGATCTCTTGGGCAGTTAAGGCTCCTTGGATTCGGTTGTCTGGTCGTCTACAATTAGTGATAAATCTAAAAATAAAACTTAAAATTCTAGTAAGTTTTACAAAATTATTTGTAAGATCTAAAAGGTTGGGAAGGAATGTATCACTTTGAACAGTCAATGCAAGAGGCATCTGTTCATTATTGTCTATAGAACCATTAGCCCAGTCAATAAAGACCCTAAAATATCAAACTTCGGAAAAAATTAGGGTAAAGCTGATTTTTACCCCATTGATAGACCACTACTAGAGGAGCATTTTGACAAAAGTCCCCTAAAATCCCCCTGGAGCTTTCCCCCCCAACCCCCCTCAAAGGTCAAAATCCCAATATTTACGGAACTGTCATTATCTCTGTTACTAATGATCGGATCAAGCTCAACTTTTTTTTGTTTTGTTTGTTATTAAATGGGCTACAATATTGGTAATCTAAATATTTTCGTTAAACCTAATAGTTTTTTATGAATTAAGAAAAATATGTAAAAAGTAGGTTTTTTATTTTCAAATTTTTGTTTTTGGCGTTATATATTCTCTATATGTCAAATTATGTAAAAACTCTTGATATAAAATTTATAACCTATATATTTTTAAATCAACTGATATACAGTTTTATTTATTTATGTGCAATATTAACGCGGGGGAAAGCAAAAATGTTCGGCGCGCAACGCGGCATAACCTGATAAAGTTGGCAACGTCGCCCAGTCAATAAAGGACTTGAATCGGAAAAAAATTAGAGTAAAGCTGATTTTTAACCCATTGATAGACCACTACTAGAGGAGCATTTTGACAAAAGTCCCCTAAAATCCCCCTGGGGCTTCCCCCCCCCCCCCCCTTAAAGGTCAAAATCCCAATATTTACGGAACTGTCATTATCTCTGTTACTAATGATTGGATCAAGCTCAACTTTTTTTTGTTTTGTTTGTTATTAAATGGGCTATAATATTGGTTATCTATATATTTGCGTTAAACCTAATAGTTTTTTTTATAAATTAAGAAAAATGTGAGAAAAGAAGGTTTTTTATTTTGAAATTTTTTATATTTTATTTATATGTCAGATTATGTAAAATCTCTTGTTATAAAATTTATAATCTATATATTTTTTATTAATTTATGTGCGATATTAACGCCGGGGAAAGGGGAGAAAGCAAAAGTAATGTCCAGCGTGCAACGCGACATAACATAATTAAGTTTTCAACGTCGTTTATATCACCATAAGTCCTGTTTTCCTCTCTACTCAAGCCTTCGCTTTTCTGCACCCACAGAATAGCTGACTCGCCCTCTTTTGCAAGCACAAGATAGTTGATGTAACAGATCATATGGAGAAAATGATTTGATTGTTGTAATTGGTTTCAGTGTTCTTTTGAAAATTCCATTGTATTTAAAGTTTTAATTTTCCGTCACCATTTTGTAGTGGGGAGTTTGTTTCTTAACCATCCTTGAATTTGTAAATAAAAAACTCTAAGTAAGCGTTGTTGGCACTCTTTGAGGTCGGTGGTATTTTGCCAGGTCAAAGTTAGATTTTAGCGTACTTTTCTTTGTCAAAGCCTCAAATTTGAAATATCGAGCTTCGTTAATGTAGAATATTTTTTTAATCCATACAAGTACAGCACAAATTTCTCTCAGCCAACAATTCTTCTTTCTATGTGAAAGCATCTAGAAAGATATTGGCCCAAATGCGAGTCTCAGGCAACTTCAGCATTGTCCATTGCTATTATTTTTCCTATACCACAAAAACAAGAAGTGGTATCACAGCAAGTCATGGTTAAATAAAAGTTGTCGGGAACTCTTGTACTTTCAATTAATGTTCCTATCTTATATATGACTGTTAAAGAAATAGCACCAACTTTCTCTTTACAAAAAAATAAATATTTTTCCTGTTCAGGAGATAGCGTAATTAACAGAACCTTTAAATCTGCATCGGAACCCACAACTACAACGTTAGAGCTAGTATTAATTTTGGTTTATGGCAGTCCTTTCAATGTCTACATATTCATCTGCTCCCGCTGTTATCACCTTCAATCCATGATTTTAACGGAAAGTTCCAATTGCGGTCCATGACAACCTTTTGTCTGGGCGATAAACAAATGTTTTCTTGTTTGAGAAAAAGGTAAACCCGGCTCCCTTCGGCCGCAATTAGGCTATTGCTGACTTTAAAATTCTAATCCCAGAGTTAGTGACTATTTCTTTTTATTGGTTTCGTTTTCCAAGAACTCCTCTTTTGCTGTTAGACAAACGGTGTTTTTCTCAAAACGATATCGCAGGATGAATGTCTTGCAGCCCTCCTGTTTTGCTCTTCATTCTTGGTAGTAGGGTCTTCGGGATATCCGTCAAAAACAACAATCGCATTTTCTCCATACTTATTCTGAATATATCCACAGTAGTTTTCTAGGACATCACTGTATGTGCAATACAAAGACGTAAAGTAGAATATTGTTCATACCAGGCACTTGTCGACAACACCTTCTTCAAACATTTTCATCACAGAAGATTTTGTACCCTTTCGAAGAGATACACAATCAAATATGGATGTTGGGCGTGCTGACAATTCATATTCCAGATATAATTTTAATTTTCTGGGGCTATCGCAGACACATAATATACGGTTGAAGATGAAGAGCTGTTGGGAATTAACGATAATTTCTTTTGATTTGATCTAACTTTAACTGATTTTTTCTGTGCTTGAGTTTTTACTATGTCTTTCCTATAAAGTTCAAGTTCTTCAAAAAATTTCTCTATTATTTTGTCAATAGTTTTAAGCCCAATCTCATAAGCTTGGCCCCAATTTACAGAATTATCAAATACAAATTCCAAGGACACTAGTTCTCACGAAAGTTTGGCGAATGGATTGTGTTGTTATAGTCACGTGGAAAATCTTAGTAAGTCCAGAGATCTATTTGTGTTCTTGACTCTCGTAGTTCAACATGTTGTTCATTTTATTGTATTGATGTTCTAAAAACTCCAACTTCTTTCTACAAAAAATACACACCCTATTTGAATTGTTTATTCCGATTTCGATTTAACGAACTGAACTTTTAAAATATAAGATTGAGAAATAATATACTTGTAGTTTGTAATTACTTTTTCCAGATATCTATGGCTAACAATAAAGAATAATGTTTAGAAAAATAATGTTTATGAATTAAAAATACTCATTGAATCCCTAAACACACAGAAATTGAAAAACAAGGACTGGCATACGTTAAATACATTGTAAAATTCATGAACACAAATAGTTCAAATTGAATGGTAGTTTTGATATGAAAAGCACAGGACACATAACTTTTTTTTTAAAGTGAAAATTAAACTGTTCTTTTACAGTGAATAAGACACCAAAGGTACTTTACAGACAAGGTCAATGTAGGGTGTGGAAGGATGGAGTAGAAATGAGTCTGGGAAACAGGACTTATGGTAATAAAAACGACGTTGCCAACTTTATCAGGTTATGCCGCGTTGCGCGCCGAACATTTTTGCTTTCCCCCGCGTTAATATCGCACATAAATAAATAAAACTGTATATCAGTTGATTTAAAAATATATAGGTTATAAATTTTTTATCTAGAGTTTTTACATAATTTAACATATAAAGAATATATAACGCCCAAAACAAAAATTTCAAAATAAAAAACCTACTTTTCTCACATTTTTCTTAATTTATAAAAAACTATTAGGCTTAACGCAAATATGTAGATTACCAATATTGTAGCCCATTTAATAACAAACAAAACAAAAAAAAGTTGAACTTGATTCGATCATTAGTAACAGAGATAATGACAGATCCGTAAATATTGGCATTTTGAACCTTTGAGGGGGGCTGGGGGGGAAAGCTCCAGGGGGATTTTAGGGGACTTTTGTCAAAATGCTCCTCTAGTAGTGGTCTATCAATGGGGTAAAATTCAGCTTTACCCTAATTTTTTCCGATTCAAGTCCTTTATTGACTGGGCTACATCTAAAGTTTCAGTAATCAAAGAATCAGAGTTTTTAAGTTCACTTAAAAATGTTTCTTGATTGACTGGGGCCAAGTCTTCCTCATCGTTAAAACCAATGTCTTGGGTAAGGAAATTGGGACCGTTCCACCAGAGTTTGTTTTCGCAGATTTCATCAGGATTTTGACCTCTCGAAATAACATCTGCTGGGTTGTTTTCTGACGAAACATGTCTCCAAGTGCAATTACGATGTTAATCTTTGTATCTTGGCTACTCGGTTTCCCACAAAGGGTTTTTAGTTGATGAGGAGGGGTTTTGATCCAGGCAAGGGCAATAGTTGAATCACTCCATAACTGGACATCCTTTATGCTAATGGTAAGTGATTGAAGAACTCGAGTTATCAACTTTGATAATTGCACACATGCTGATAGTTCTAATCTAGGGATTGATAGAGTTTTTAAGGGTGCCACTGCAGATTTGCTGGTTAGTAGTTTAGATGATACGTGTGTACCATCAAAGCACTGTATGTACACTACAGCTCCATATGCAGACTCTGAGGCATCTGCAAATCCATATAGCACAAGTCCTTGGTGATTGGGAACTAAAATTTAGCGTTCGATTTTCAGATCTTCAATGGCTTTCAACTTTGAAGTGAACTCGTTCCATGCATCGGCCAATGTTTGGGGTAGAGGATCGTTCCATTCAAGTCCTTGAATCCATAATTTCTGCATGAAGATTTTGGCCATTGAAATTACTGGTCCGATTAAGCCAAGAGGGTCATAAATGCGAGCAATATCAGATAAAACTGATCGTTTTGTGATTTGTTTGTACTGTCCTATATTTACTTTATAAGAAAACACGTCCATCTCCGATTTCCAATGGATGCCTAATACTTTCGTGTTTTCCGACGAAGTGAATGAATAATCTTCCTTGTGAAGAGATACATCTTCTAACAATTTAGAGTTGTTAGCATTCCATTTGTGCAGCTGCATTCCGCCGGCATCTAGAAGTCCAACTATTTGCTTTTGAAGCTCTAATGCTGCAGGTAGACTATCTTCTCCGGACAGAATATCATCCATATAACAATCTGTCAATATCACAGAGGCCGCTTGTGGAAATCTCTCCCTTTCATCTAAAGCTAGTTGTTGAAGTGTTCTAACAGCCAAAAAGGGCGCACTTTTTGTTCCATACGTAACTGTAAGAAGCTCGTATGCTTGGACTGGATCGTTTATGCTTGGTTTCCAGAGTATTCTCAACAGCTTCCTTTGTTCAGGATCAATTAGTATTTGTCTGTACATTTTCTGAATGTCTGTTCAGAAAACATACATATGCTGTCTAAACCTCAGCATAATGCTGTACACATCTTCCTTAATTTCACCTTTCAATAAAATGTCATTTAAAGACTTTCCATTAGTTGAGGGAGTAGCTGCATTGAAGACGGCTCTCAATTTTCCAGAAGACTTCTCGGGTCTGTAGATTCCATGATGAGGGATATAATAACTACCAATCGGGTCTTCTATATTCTGAATCTTTCTCATGTGTCCAAGCTCTTCATATTCTTTCATGAATTCTTGGTACAAGTGTCGCATGGGAGGATTTTTCATCAGTCGCTCCCATAATTGTTCTAGTCTTCTTTCGGCTATTTTTCTTGTTGATCCTAATGTGAAATTTTCTTCTTCAATGGGCATTTTGACTATGTATCTCCCCTGACTATTTCTTTTATGCGTCTCCCGGAAATGATCTTCACAGAATTGATCTTCTTTGCTAAGGGGTAATTTTTCTATTTCTACTTTCTCCACTTCCCAAAATTTCTCTATATTATGTGCTAAATCATCTATTTCCCGCGAAAATCCACAATATTGTGTTTCGGAGTCTCCCTCCACTCTACCACTAACTATGTAACCAAATACAGTGTTTTGAAAGATCAAGTTGTTATTAGAATACTTTCCAGTTTCTAACATTTTGTAAAAGAATTCGGCTCCAATCAAAATATGGATTTTTCCAGGATTTGCAAAGGTTTTATCTGCTAGGAATATATGTGATGGAATGTTTATGTTTGATACATCTATGGGATGAGAAGGAGTTAGATTAGTTATTTTTGGAATAACTAGTAAATCAACATTTCTTCTAAACGAATTATCTTGGTTCGATATATTAGTATTTATCCTTGTAGTCAGATTTGTAATACCTCCATTTATGCCTGAGATTGAAACATGATGCTTGAATTTCTTTAGTCCTAAGATGTTCGCAAATTCTGAACAACAAAAGGAATTTTCGGACCCAGAGTCGAGCAAACATCTCGCGGGAACCTTTATTCCGAGCTCATTCTCAACTAAAATAATGCAAGTCGAAAGGAGCGTTTTGTTGACACCGTTTATTTTTTCCGCTACCTTTCCGCTGTGAAGACTTGGGGAGTATGCTCCTTCCTCGGAGGAACTGTTTATCGCTGATTTGGCGACTGTCTGAGTTTCATCTCGCCAAGTGTCCGGTGACGAAACAGAGGCGTTTGAATGCTTTGGCTTATTCAGGTGCCGATGAATCAGCGTATTATGCCTTTTATTACATGTTAAACAATTACGACTGGAAGGACATTGAGCAATTAAATGGGAATTACTCAGGCAATTTAGACACAGGCTGTGCTTTTTTACCATCTCATATCTCTCTAATTCGTTTAGTTTTAAGAATGCTTCACATTTGAACAATGGATGTCTAGATTTACATACCACGCAATCATTAGTATTATTATTAGTCTTAACAAACAAAGATTTTTGTCTTTGATTCCTATCCATTGCCTATTTAGGTTTTACACTATTATTTAAATTTTGTTGCAAATTTTCTAAAACCAAACTACGCTCTTGTAAAAAAATAATAAATTCATTCCATTCTTGCAATTTAGTAGAAGTTATGGTCAACTCATACTGTCTCCTAGTTTCTCTATCTAATTTTTTGGACACTATATTTACTAGCAAAATCTCTGACAATTTATCCAATTCTATACCAATTACTGACAGTGCTCTAATATGTTTCAGACAATTGTCTACCAAACTTCTCAAACCTGTTGATGATTCTTGATTTATTTGTTCTATTGCCATTATTTCATTTAAATGACTATTAACTATGATTCTTTTATTTTCAAATCTTTCTTCCAAGGCTTTAAACAATGATGCATAGGAATCGTCTGTGGTTCCGATATTTACTGCTGCTCCCATTAACGTAGATTTTAAATAATATAGTTTTTGAATATCATTAAGTCTATTATTAGAGTCGATTAAGCTTTTAAATTGTTCTTTAAACATGTACCAATCTTGGTATTTTCCAGAAAATTTCATCAATTGTATTTCAGGGAGTTTTACGTTTAAACTTTTGCTTTTATTAGTACTAATATTTATAATTTCATTCCCATGTTTGGGTTCAAAAGCTACCTGCATTTTTTGAAAGCTTACCTCTAAATTTTCACATCTTTCTTCTAATTCCATCCACTGGTTTTCGATAGCTTCTAGTTCCGATTCCTCTTTAACGTTTTTGAAACATTCTGTCTTTAGTTGGTCTATTTTAACCATAATTTTCTTTAAACTTTGTAGTTTAACTTCTAAAGTAATTTTGTCCATGTCTACTTCAATGTTCTCTATGACCTTTTCTAGTCTTGTGACTTGTCCTGCAAGGGAACTCAGGTTTCGTTTCACCGAAGACGCCATGTTGATACGCTTCAGATTTCTATCGCTAATTCACCTCCGGATCGTTACGACCAAAATGTTGCGGCCGTTTGAGGTTGCAAATCTATGTTTTTCGACTGTAGCGGACTGTATAAATCTTAAATTCCAATTGATGTGCTCGATATTGAAAACAAAACAACGTTTATTAACAAATACTGCGACAATGAAGGAGCCGCCTATTGCGACTGTCTTCGTCTATGATTCATGCTAGAATAGTACAAAATGGCTTGTTTACATTAAAGCCTTCAAGCTTAACAGCGATCTTGTTACAGCTGCCATCTAGTGGGGCTTTTTACAACTAAAGGACGGTGGCGTCAACAGGAACTGTTGGCATATTCAGCTCAAAATGTTTATTATTAGCAAAATATTATTTTGCAATCAGCGATTATTTACTTTCAGTGCGAGATTGTACAAATTTGAAAATAACTCTTTTCCTTTAAGTTATTATAAATATTAATGTACTTTATTTTTAATAAACTATTTTTTAATTGATGTTAAACACTGTACAGCATGGTCACAAATTATTGGGAGGTGTTCGGCTATATCACATTTAGCTAGCTTGGCATAAGTTATTTGCTTGGCATTAGTTATTGCTTGACTACTTCGCTTATATTTTAAATAAGTCGCCAAACTTTTGTAGCAACAAACAAAGTAGTTGAGTATAGCAAAAAGAATGTATTAATATGAGTGGTTAAACGGCCAAACAGTGACCATTCCCCAACCATGTGTGACTGTATGAAATGAATAAGGATATTTCCGAATTCGAAATAAACTGCGTATGCGTGTGTGTGTGTGCGTGCGTGTGCGTGCGTGCATGTGTTTGTGTGTGTGCAAAGTGAGCTACAAGATCTCAAAGGAGATGGGGACGATAATAAGTGAATGCTTTTAAAAATGCTTTATTCCGAGAGCTGAACTCATTTCTGAAATTCGGGATCAAGACACGAGACTTGACAGCTACTTAGAATCTCGCCAAACCTTTTGGAATCTGATTTAGAAAATACACATGCGAACATTTTTAAATATTTTATTTACATATGTACTTATTTTACAGATACAAAACTTTTCAAAACGTATAACCATTATCCTTTGTAGTCTGACAATACGCGAACTTGGTTCAAAATCGCTCTTTCGTCACTTGAAGATACTACCTACCTACCCCTCGTTTAGAGTTGACTTTTTTTCAGTTACTATGTAGTCAGTGATCAGTTTTTGCGACGATTGTTGTTTCAATGGACGCTTGTATATGTCTCGGAATCCAGGTAATCAATTATGTTCCAATTTGATTGAAATTTTCACATACCGCACAAAACAAATCGCACGAAAAAAGTCGCACAAAAAAAATCATACAAAAAAAGACCGCACAAAAAACAGGGTTGAGTGTATTATAGATGCTAATCATTGTGGATAGAATGGCAAACATTTTATCTGTGAGAAAGGTAGACATGTTGATACTGCAAATTAGCAAGAATCGGTCAAGTATATAAGAAATTTAATTAGTTAAGATTAAAAATTCTATTTTGGTATCGTTTTCCAAATATTGTAGACTTTTGCATATTTTACTATCCCATACATATTCAAATTGTGCCATAAAATATAGCTTTTTTTTAAGTAAAGAAATGAACAAATACTTTTAAGTTCTTAAAATGTATATACTATGCCTTAGAATTGTGTATCGTACTACATTCATCAAGTAAAGCGGGATTACACTGCATTTTCTTCATATAGTATGTAGTAAAGGGATACTATTTTACGCTTAGTGTCACGGCATTTACAAATCAAAATACGTTTTAGTTTTCGACGAGATATGTTAAATTTTTGCTGTTGTTAAATTTTAACAAAATAAGTTTCACGAGACTTTAAACATACGGATTAATTAATTTTAACCATTTTGGATATGCTCTAAAAATTTGATTTAAAAAAAAATTGCATTTTTAGAAATTTTTTAATTAACATTTTTTTTTTTTTTTTGCATTTTTAATTTAAGAAACATATTCAATAAAGAGGGAGCTTATTGATTCTCATAAGGGAACATTTCCAATTGAAACATTGATCAAATGTTCAAATTTCAAAATAAGCTTCTCGTATAAATTTGATTAAAAAAACCTACATTAAAATTGTTGCCTTTTAACTTAAAAGCTGAAATCTCCAAAATCTGTCCGGATGTGTGTTTGTTGGTTTGTCAGTATATTATAGGTTCCGTAACTACACAACGCAGAGCTTTGAAATTCACAGAATAGTTAGTTCAAAAAATAAGAATTTTAACGCAACTATTTTCAAGTCTCTACGATGTTCCATTCGAATGTTATGACACTTTTTAGCGTACGTCATCAAAGTTTCACGAAGTGGCAACAGTAAAATCAGTTAAAATCAATGGAGAAAAGCGAAAATATAATATAACAAAATTATAAACCAATTAGAATGCCGATCTTTACACGGAATACTCCATAACTACAAAACGTAGCTTTATAAAATTTACAGAGTACTTTACTTGAAAAAGTAGACATTTTTTGTGATAATTTTTAAGTTTGTACGATGTTCTATTCGTATGTTATAACTATTTTAATGTATTCCATTGACTTAACATGGATGAACATATCGTATGCAATTTAAAATTAAAAAATTCGTTATTCACACTATAAAAATTGCGTCATAGGTTTTGTTTTATTTAATAATTATTGAAAAACGTCTGCGCACATTGGGCTTTTTGTTACAATAAAAAAAATATTAAAAAAACCCAGTTTCTCATTAATATTAAATGACATTTTAGGAAATGTATTATAAATACTGTCTCCCCTCGAAGCGGAATGTACAAGGATTCGTTATATATATATATATATATATATATATATATATATATATATACACTCAAACCTGTTTTTGTGCGGTGGATAGGAACCGCATAAAAAAATAACGCATAAAAAAAATTTGCACAAACTTTACGAGTAGCTATAAAAAAGAAATTTTCGCGACACAATAATTTTTTTTTATGTGGTGGATAGGGACCGCATAAAAAAAAGTATCACATAGAAAATAACTCAAAACCCTACGAAATAACTAGGAATTGCTTTTTTAAACGATATCAAGACACGAGGCTTGACAGCTACTTAGAATCTCGCCAAACCTTTTGGAATCTGATTTAGAAAATACACATGCGAACATTTTTAAATATTTTATTTACATATGCACTTATTTTACAGATACAAAACTTTTCAAAACGTATAACCATTATCCTTCGTAGTCTGACAATACGCGAACTTGGTTCAAAATCGCTCTTTCGTCACTTGAAGATACTACCTACCCCTCGTTTAGAGTTGACTTTTTTTCAGTTACTATGTAGTCAGTGATCAGTTTTTGCGACGATTGTTGTTTCAATGGACGCTTGTATATGTCTCGGAATCCAGGTAATCAATTATGTTCCAATTTGATTGAAATTTTCACATACCGCACAAAACAAATCGCACGAAAAAAGTCGCACAAAAAAAATCATACAAAAAAAGACCGCACAAAAAACAGGGTTGAGTGTATTATAGATGCTAATCATTGTGGATAGAATGGCAAACATTATATCTGTGAGAAAGGTAGACATGTTGATACTGCAAATTAGCAAGAATCGGTCAAGTATATAAGAAATTTAATTAGCTAAGATTAAAAATTCTATTTTGGTATCGTTTTCCAAATATTGTAGACTTTTGCATATTTTACTATCCCATACATATTCAAATTGTGCCATAAAATATAGCTTTTTTTTAAGTAAAGAAATGAACAAATATTTTTAAGTTCATAAAATGTATATACTAGGCCTTAGAATTGTGTATCGTACTACATTCATCAAGTAAAGCGGGATTACACTGCATTTTCTTCATATAGTATGTAGTAAAGGGAAACTATTTTACGCTTAGAGTGTCACGGCATTTACAAATCAAAATACGTTTTAGTTTTCGACGAGATATGTTAAATTTTTGATGTTGTTAAATTTAAAAAAAAAAAAATTCACGAGACTTTAAACATACGGATTAATCAATTTTAACCATTTTGGATATGCTCTAAAAATTTGATTTAAAAAAAAAAATTGCATTTTTAGAAATTTTTTAATTAAAAATTATTTTTTTTTGCATTTTTAATTTAAGAAACATATTCAATAAAGGGGGAGCTTATTGATTCTCATAAGGGAACATTTCCAATTGAAACATTGATCAAATGTTCAAATTTCAAAATAAGCTTCTCGTATAAATTTGATTAAAAAAAACCTACATTAAAATTGTTGCCTTTTAACTTAAGAAAACATATTCTATAAATGAGGAGCTTATTTATTCTCATAAGGGAACATTTCCAATTGAAACATTGATCAAATGTTCCAATTTGAAAATATTCTCCGCGTATAAATTTCATTAAAAAAAACTACATTAAAATTGTCGCCTTTTAACTTAAGAACACATATTCTATAAATGAGGAGCTTATTGATTCTCATAAGGGAACATTTCCAATTGAAACATTGATCAAATTTTTCAATTTGAAAATAAGCTCCTTGTATAAATTTGATTAAAAAAAAAACTACATTAAAATTGTCGCCTTTTAACTTAAGGGAGACCCGAGCCCCAAATCCTAATTTGTTTATTAATGAATTCAAAAATACCATTTTTTTTTATATTATTAGAACATCTTTTTCTGAACAATAATCAAAAACAAAAATATATTTAAAAAAATTATTTTCGATATTTTTGGAATTTTTTAAGCTTAAAAAGACGTTTTTTAAAAACACTACTCCTTTTTAAATTTTTAATGTTTTTAAATTTTTTTAATTGATTAAATAATATCAAAGTACACACTACAATCGTATGTATAGACTTTTGCAGATTTGTGTTTTAATTGTTTTTAAAAACTTATTTAAGTTCAAAACCCAAAATATATTCAAACTTTTAAGTTTAATAATTTGTAAAAAAATAATTTATAACTTAATTTAAAAAAGCTATACATACGTTTATAAAACAAATATTAGAGCTTCAAAAACTATTAACAGTTTAGTTTTAAGTTAATTATTTACGAAGCCTTAGTATTTTAAACGTGACCAGAATTAAAAAAAAAATTGAGTAAATGACGATTGTTGCAGACGAACAGTATGGAGAAAGATTATAAATGGCATATAAACATCTAAGAAAACATATGTTCTATTTCTTTTACTGTTTTGAAATTTTGTATACTCCTTCTCAAGTTTGTTTAGCATCGTTTTATGAAGAAAGAAAAAAAATTAGCAATTTTTCCGGGTTTTGGGGCTCGGGTCCCCCTTAAGAAAACATATTCTATAAATGAGGAGCTTATTGATTCTCATAAGGGAACATTTCCAATTGAAACATTGATCAAATATTCCAATTTGAAAATAAGCTCCTCGTATAAATTTGATTAAAAAAAAACTACATTAAAATTGTCGCCTTTTAACTTAAGAAAACATATTCTATAAATGAGGAGCTTATTGATTCTCATAAGGGAACATTTCCAATTGAAACATTGATCAAATATTCCAATTTGAAAATAAGCTCCTCGTATAAATTTGATTAAAAAAAACTACATTAAAATTGTCGCCTTTTAACTTAAGAAAACATATTCTATAAATGAGGAGCTTATTGATTCTCATTAGGGAACATTTCTAATTGAAACATTGAGGAAATGTTCCAATTTGAAAATAAGCTCCTCGTATAAATTTGATTACTTTACAATTTTATCTGAAAAAAGATAAGGATTTGCCAAAAGAAATTCAAGACAAATTGGTTGCGGATACTATGGGAAAGAACTAAAGAGATGAACCTGTTCAGTTACAACTTTGGGAATTGGAGTAAAACAGCTTTAATTTTTATAAGATATGATAACGTGCACATATGCATCTATTTTTCCATCGCCTTATTTGATGAATATTTAGCAAAATAAAAGAACGTTCTCTACTGACAGCAAACAACAAATTTCATTTACCAGGAAATCTCTTTTTCTTCAAAATTGTCAGTTAACGCGTTCGTTCATCCACTCACTTGTTCAATTATGAAAACACACTTAAATATTTAAACATGTACACATTTAAACATCAACAGAATGAGCGTCATGAACACATGGCGCTACAGCTATTCAAATTTGTCAAATAAGGTGGTGCGCAGAGATTGAAGTTTAATACTAGCAATGGGACTCGATGTCATGGATTCAAATTATGGAAATCGAAGCTTAATTCGGAAGGTTTTGAAGCACTATTTTCGTAAAAGGGTAATAGTCAAATGGAATAGATTACCGTATTATATAGGTAAAAGGGTTTGGTACTTTTCACACTGAAAAAATACCATTTTTGGCATATTTACTGTTTATCAAAATTTTAATTCCGTTGTTTAAAATGATACCTTATTTGAAGTAATCCGCGAATCGAAAGTAGTATTTTATTTATGTCACATTAATGTTATATTCATTCTTGAGTAATACTTAAAAATATTCAAATACCAGAGAATTATTTTATGATTAATTATTAATTGAAAAACATTAAATGTACTGTAATATTTTGATTGACTTTATCTCATAATGCAACCTGATTACTATTACTAACTACAAATATATAAACATATATAATGCAATGATGTGATTAATATATCCATCCTAAGTTTATAAATTTAATTATAAATATAAAAATTACACACAAGGTAACCAGAACAAATTTAAAATTTGAAAATAATTTAAATAAAAACCCGTCCAATATTGAAACTTTATTACAACAACGCTGAAAAACCGTTTTAAAATTAAATGTAATTTCGTAATTTTTAAAGACTAAAAATACAATATATTTTTCCCTTATGTTAATGACAATTTCTGATCTAAATGAACTTTTGTTAATCAAATTAAATATTTAGAGAGATAATAAAATTTAAATTTTCTGATGACTACAAACATGCTATGCAAATATTATGATTTCTTTACTATGTGAAATTGTGCAATATATATTGTTCTTTATTTGTTATATTATAAACAAAATAAACCGTTAATTTCGAAAAAGGAAATAATTTTAAAATTTCATTCTTTAGTAAAATAAAAAATTCCATTCTGTTATATATATTTTTTTTACCAATGGATTTTTTTTTGTAGCTCCAGAATTTTTTTTTGTGATAGATTCAATAATGTATCAGTTAATGATTTTAATATAAATATGAGTTTTAAATTTAAAAAATACATGTATTCAAAATTGAATAGAATGGTAAAAAATGGTAAAATTCCATTTTTTCAACTAGTTCACAAAACTAAAAATTATTATTTCTTTTTTCAGTGCATTTTTCTTAAAGTCGATGTTCTTTTTTTAAATAAGATTTTTTTATTTAGAACAATTTTGTTTCGTAATATTTTAATTTGATGATAATCTCTGAAATTCAATTCGCATAGAAAAATAAAATAAAATATTTTAAATATGCAATATCTTGAAGTTGTATAAATCCGTAATCCCCTCATTGTATATATATACTGGACCTTAATATAAAGAGAAGCCTTTTATATTATTATTTTTGCATATCAGTTTGTTGAAAAATTAATTACCTCCTACAAAATGTAAATTTGTTTTTGCTGTACGATAAACGATACCAGAAAATTTAGATTATATATATATATATATATTATATAAATATATATATATATACTATTGGCACTATAAAAAACGGTGTCCAAATAACGAGTTGTTAATTTATTTTATTTTCACTACAAATAGGGCAGAGAAGTTTCGTATTTATATTTTCTAATCTTACTGAAAATATATTTTATTTTGAGAAAGACTTCCTAACTTAAAAACTTTCCTATTTATGTTTCGAAAATGGACATATGTCCATTAACAACGACGTATCTAACTAAACATTTATATATTAAAATACAAATACAACGTTAAAATACGCAATAAAAATCCATCAAATCCGGACATGTTTCGGAAGGTACATCTCACTTCATCAGCAGAAAATGAAAAGTCAGTGTGTGCAATAAAATAGAAAATAAATCCAGAATTGAAAGTTTTGTCAAAAAACAAAAACTATCTACAATCGGTTGTAGTTAACTATTGTGTGCCAGCAAGCGGGAAATACTGGGACCGCAAATGTTTCATTGACAATCGAATCCTTATTGCTAAAAATATGAAACGCCTACAGGAAGTCAAGTGCAAATGGAGATTTGGGTTTGCAAATTAAATGTGGGTTAGAAAAATTAAATATATGACCATGTTCCCAAGAGTTCTTGGCAATGGAGGACTTCTTTATTTATTTTATTCTTGTTTAAAAGTAAGTGCTATGTGCTCCTTAATACGAAATCTTAATGCATTCTTTATTTGACCGATATATGACATGCCACACTGACATGAAATACTATATATGCCCCAGTTATTAAGGTCGTCAATAGGGTCTTTAAGTTGTGTGAAGGTGATCATATTGATAGGTGAAAAAATGGAACGTAAGTCCGTTTTCTTTGAGTACAATTGCATCGCAAATAAGTGAAGACGTACTCAAATGTACTTTCTAAAAAATGAGCAGTGTGGTTTATTTTTGCTAATCTTAACTTCTGTTAAAGCCATCATTGCAAACAGACCTGACAAAATTAAAACAGTTATTCAGAAGATTGTTTATTTGATGTCGATTGCTTAAATGAAAACTGAGTTATTGCAACTCAATTATCTTATTTCCCCTTCTTTTGGAACACGTTTTTAACATTTCTTCTGTTTATAACTTCTTCATGTCTCCCTGGTAGTACAGAGCCCCAGTTGCTCAGTTGGTAAGGCGTTCAGCTAATAATCAGAGGAGTGGTGGTTCGAATCCGGGAAATGGACTTGACATAGAAAAGTAAAAAAGTAGTGATCTTGCGATCGGAGGGTTGCCGGCTTCGCTACAAAAATACTAGAAAGTCGTCCAGAATATCCAACAAATTATACTGGCGTGTATACGGGACTGGTGCACGATAAATCTGATCGGGGTCCAAAGTCCCGACGTCTATTGAAGGCGTTGGGTGCCAGTTCAGGTGTTTCCTCGTCATCTGACCATGGTTCTAAAATAACGAGGTGCATGTATGAATGTGTGTGTGAATGTGTATGTGTTCCCGGGTCTTTCCTTCGAGATTAACCCCGAACCGTCCCCAATAGCCCACTGTGCAGCTCTAGTGCGATGTTTTTAACAAAAACCAAACCCTGGTAGTACAAAGGATAAGGTTTCGGTGATTGAGGATCTGGGTAAGCATTGGTTGTAATTGTTGATATTTATAGAAAGTGATTAATGAACTCAGCCTACATTGTTAAAATTTTCAGTTCAACGATGTACCATATCTTGGTGCAAAACAGAGGTCTGCACCATATTATAATGGAATCTAGGTTAAACCAGAAATCCTTTATCGGAAAAAAGCGGAGGTTCCACCGATAATTGGTTCAACCTCTTTAACTGCAACCGAAATTTCCGCTGTCACTACATCAACAAGCACCTCCAAGAAAGACAACGACGAACATGGGCCTCCGTGGCCCAGTGGATAAAAGAATTCAGCTATGTATCAGAGGATTCTTATTTGGAGCCCGATCGGTGACAAGTTGTCGTATTGCGATCTTCGTTACCGAAATACTACAGTATTAAGAAAACTCGTAATTTGAGTCTTATGCAACGTTATGAGTATTGGTGTAACGTTTCACTACTAAACCATTCGTGGTAGCACCGTAAAATGGTGAAACTAAGCACCAAATATTGGTTGCAGCTAAATGGGTAGCAAAGTTTGGTGTACAGCCGGAATAATTTTTAACAGTGTATGTAGACAAACAAATGCTCTTTTTATCAATTTTTAATCAATTTACTCATTTTTGAGTAATGAAAAATCTTTTCAAAAATGAAACTTATGTATTGAGAGATAGCTATAATGAGCATCGAAAGTATTCCAAAATGTGTATATTTTACTTATTTTTTAGCGTATATTTTTAACCGTGTAATTGAAATGCAATCATAAGATAAGAAAGATACATTCATATAAATTATTTCATAAACCTTTTATTATTCTTGTAATTTCAAGTCGAAATTGCTTTTTCTTGTTATCAAGGGTTGTTGTTGTAGATGGAGGTGTACTTGTCGTTACTTTCGCATACGGATCCGAGATTGCCAATTGCCACATCGATAATTCCTATTCCGGTAGTTTTTTCATTGTCTGAAACAAAGAAATGTGCATGTTTAGGATTTGTTGGATTGAGAACATATTTGGATATACTTGATATAGGGAATTTGGAAATATTGTGGGAATTTAAGTACGGTTTCAAAATAATAATATATATTATTTATTTTGATCTATTTAAATAAGTTGTTTGAGAGGGTGTTGAACACATTTGACTTTTTTCTTTAATTTTACAGATATCAATATAATTGTATTTCTACATTTGTGTTCAAACACATTAACATAATCACGTGGTCAGACATTTAAAAAAGTTACATTTTTTTTAATGAAATATAGACCTTTCTGGGGAATTGATGTAAGTCAACAAAATATTTTCCGAAAAACTATATTACAAAAACTATAAACTATTTTTATAAACAAAAGAATATGTTTAACAAACCGTATTTACAGAATGTTTTTTTATTTTCAAAAGAAGTTTTGTGAAAAATATTTGAAACAAATAATTACTAATTTCACCGCTTAAACTATTTTTATATGTTTTTTTAGTATTTTTAAAAAAATTATATATGACTAATCCCTAAAGGCAAAGAAGGTAAAGGTGTAAAAACAGTTTCTTCAAATAGATCTGAATTTATGTAAATTTAAACTGGATTAAACAAGAAAAAGTCATCACTGAGAAAAATGTGTTCAAAGTAACGTATTCAGGCAATTTTGCACCAAAACTTAATATTGATTCGAAAAAATAATAAGTTGTACTGGGGTCGTTTGATTCAAAACTATTTCTAAAAGCAAAAAAATATTTTCAGATATTTTTGATCATACTGTGTTTCATACCCCATTAAAATATCAAAAGTACCTTTGTAAATGCAAATAAAAAAAAGTTATTTGAATGGAATCATCTATGATTTTTTTTTACATCTAAAAATATGCGTATAAATAAGTGCAGTATTTAATAGAAAAAAAAATTGAAATATAAAAGTAATTTTTTATTATTAAATACATTTTAATCTATCACTCATTTGCCCCCATTTTAGCCCAAACGGTTTCGGGCAAGATATCCCATTTTTTTTTAAATTATGTATACGGGAAGTACAGGCAATGTATTTACATTATGCACAGGTATTACAAAAAATACTTATGTTCAACATGTAAAAAAATTCTTACTTATATATATTAATATTTTTTCGTACTATTTATTATTACTATCGGTAATAAATATATATTTACAGATACACCATATCTTATTTACTCCAAAAATACACATTCTACAAAATTTACCGATTACAGAGTTTGCTCTTACATACAGTTTTGCATGCCAAGAGCGGTCAGCAAATTGCAGAAATTGTACAGTTGTGTTCTTTGTATGATTTTTTTAATTTATATTTTTAGAACATTTATTTAATTAAAAAACTATTGATTACTTTTAAAGAGAATTTTTTTAATCTATATCCAAAGCAAACAAATTTGAAAATATTTAAAAATAAATTATTTATTTATATTAATTTAAAAATAACGTGTATTGTGAAAATAGTGACGATCCCATGGCGTCCGGGAAAGCTAATCAGAGGGTTAACTAATTTACAACTAATTTATTATTATTATTAACTGGTTCGCGAATTGCGGTAATGCAAGAAAAAACGAAGTGAAATGACGAGTTATTAACTGGAAAAACATAACACATGAAATTAAAGTTATACATTGAACTTATGATAATTTAAAAATTGTATTAGTACTTTAGCTAAGTTTGATAATTGCTGTTTTTATTGTATAAAAACATATTAAAATAGTGAAGAAGTATTAAGAGTAATTAAAATACTGATCCTAAAAATAACTGGTATGGCTTGAAGACATTTTTTGCGTGTCCTCTAATGTGGTTACAGGTGACGCTTCAAAAATAGAAAAGTTTAAAAACACTCGTTTTCTTTTTCGCACTTAAGATCGGAATAATATCGTTTTTCTAGGTTTTTAATTTAATATCTTCGTGAATTATACATAAAAAGCATGCCCGCCGGGCCAATTGTTATAAGGGAGAAATATATTAACATATTTCTTATAGCCAAAAAAAATATAAATTTAACGCTTCTGCTGATTCATAGATGGCAGCAGGATCAACGGTTTATTTAAACAAACACGTTTAAATGAATTATTTAAAATGCATTTAAAAAAAACGTTGATATTTGTAGGAGGAACGAACGATTCTTCCGCAAAACGTTCTTTATTTTTACACCTCATGTGCTAAGATCCATTGAGTCCAAACGTCGTAAAAGGGATCGTATATATGATAATTACAAAATATATCCCAACTTTGAAAGATTATATCTCAGCAGCTAAATAACTTAGAGCAATGGTCTACATATCATTGTGCGGATATTTTGAAGTTTTATTTGGTTGGCAAGAAATGCTTCTCTACGAGATCTCTTCATTAGACTTTCGATTAGAACTTTTGCTTTTGTAAAGGCACTCTTACAATAAATCAACAAACCAACGTACGATACTCCACCTAAGAACGAATTTCTTATTTAGGGAAATATCAAATTTAGTGACACTGAATGCCTATTATTCTGCGGTTATCACCTCAGCCCGAACAGGCAGTCAACAAACTTTTTTGTTGCACAATGAATAATGTTTCTCGTCTTGGAGGAATTTTATGCATTTGGATCTTATGAATTCGACAATTACAACCACGACACCGGGAATCGAACCCATATTTGCAGAATAAATGGGGAGCTTATTGATTCTCATAAGGGAACATTTCCAATTGAAACATTGATCAAATGTTCAAATTTCAAAATAAGCTTCTCGTATAAATTTGATTTAAAAAACCTACATTAAAATTGTTGCCTTTTAACTTAAGAAAACATATTCTATAAATGAGGAGCTTATTTATTCTTATAAGGGAACATTTCCAATTGAAACATTGATCAAATGTTCCATTTTGAAAATAAGCTCCTCGTATAAATTTGATTAAAAAAAAAACATTAAAATTGTCGCCTTTTAACTTAAGAAAACATATTCAATAAATGAGGAGCTTATTGATTCTCATAATGGTACATTTCCAATTGAAACATTGATCAAATTTTCCAATTTGAAAATAAGCTCCTCTTATAAATTTGATTAAAAAAAACTACATTAAAATTGTTGCCTTTTAACTTAAGAAAACATCTTATATATAAAGCTGAAATCTCCAAAATCTGTCCGGATGTGTGTTTGTTGGTTTGTCAGTATATTATAGGTTCCGTAACTACACAACGCAGAGCTTTGAAATTCACAGAATAGTTAGTTCAATGTGATACTTTTTTATGCGGTCCCTATCCACCGCATAAAAAAATTAATTGTGTCGCGAAAATTTCTTTTTTATTGCTACTCGTAAAGTTTTGTGCGAATTTTTTTTATGCGTTATTTTTTATGCGGTTCCTATCCACCGCACAAAAACAGGTTTGAGGTTTGAGTATATATATATATATATATATATATATATATATATATATATATATATATATATATATATATATATATATATATATATATATATATATATATATATATATAACGAATCCTTGTACATTCCGCTTCGAGGGGAGACAGTATTTATATTACATTTCCTAAAATGTCATTTAATATTACTGAGAAACTGGGTTTTTTTTTATAACAAATACATCAAAAATAATAATTTTAGTTTTTTGTTAAAGGCTGCAATTGTTTTGTAAAAATTCAAAGGGATAGTTCATCACGAACAAATAAAATGTATATATAATGATTCGAAAATATATTTCCATTGGCCAAACACAATTATCAAGAGAGTTTCTCTACTGTGTATTTTATTTACTCTAGATAACATTTCTGATTAATGAAGCTTAGGGAAAAATATAATTTATATACCTGTACCTCGGAGGGGGGTACATGACACTGTCATTTTCTTGTAATTTTACACGAGAGCTTATCAAAGTTTTATTTGCCTGTAGGTTTGTATGAACCTCAAGTTCTTTAAAAGCTAATATCTAAATTGATAATCCATGTAGAAGATAAGGTTTAATACCTCTGTAAAGAGTGTAAAAACAGAGAATATCACAATTTTATATTAAAAATCGAAAAAATTGACATGGTGTCTTATACTTTCGAGGTGGTACAGATATCTTAACGTTGTATTTGTATTTTAAAATTCTATAACGCAATGTTTCTATAAGACGAGTTTTTATCTTATTCATGACTAAACAACAGATTGGATGGAATTTTTTTGCGTATTTTAACGTTGTATTTGTATTTTAAAATTCTATAACGCAATGTTTCTATAAGACGAGTTTTTATCTTATTCATGACTAAACAACAGATTGGATGGATTTTTTTGCGTATTTTAACGTTGTATTTGTATTTTAAAATTCTATAACGCAATGTTTCTATAAGACGAGTTTTTATCTTATTCATGACTAAACAACAGATTGGATGGATTTTTTTTTGCGTATTTTAACGTTGTATTTGTATTTTAAAAAACAAATATGTGTTACTTTTAATGCAGTTATAAATTGGTTTTTGTATATAATATATATAAATAACTCTGAGCTTAATTAAGCAATTTTCATGCCAATGATTGGAAATGTTATTTCAGAAAATTAGAATGGTACCATTTCACGCGATTTCATTGCATATTCAACATAACAAGGTTTTAATGTTAAAAAATAGCATGTTTAATTTGCATTAACTATATAAAAACATTATTATTTTCTAAATTTATTATACTGAAAAATTAATATAAAGTTTTATAGTTATAAAACAAACGCACAGACAAATTTAAAAGAAACTGGATAAATGATATTGAACTTTACTTGTAAAAAATAATTTTCAAAGAATCTGCAGAAATCTATTCATTTTTACGATTGAGTAAAACTATTGTAATCGATTTTTTTATATATAATCTTTAAATATTCAATGAAAGTTACTTACTACAATTGCCGTCTTCTTCATCATCTAGCCAAAAGAAAGTTATGACATTAATTAATAATGGCACAAAAATATAAATTTCTATAAATGATGCCTTACGAACAACAAAAGAAATACAGAGTTTAAGTAACGAGATTTTAAGTATTTAAAATAAATTTATGAGAGCATAAGATATCCAGAATATGTTATTTTTTAATGCGGGAAAAAACGAAAAAGTAAATAAATTGTAAACATGCTCAAAACAGAAAAATGCAACGAAAATCCTTAAAATTATTTAAATTTTCTGTTTTATATAATCTTTACAGCTGAAATATTCAATTACAGACTGTGCGTTTATCATATTATTATTAAAAGGGACATATATCTGTTTTATATGCTAAACTAATAAAGACTATTAAAAAATTATGATAATTTTATATGTGTAAGCGAATATTGATTTACAATAATGAAGAAAATTCCTCCAAACAAAATTATTTCAATAATAGATTAGTAATACATTTAAAATTTTAGTATATTATATCTTTGTTAAATTAGATAGAAAGATACCGAATGGTTTTAAATAGATAATAATCATGATTGTCGTATTATTTTTACTTCCAGCATATCCGTGCGCTAATTATCTCATGAACAATTCCTTCACCTATATTGCCAAAATTAAAAAAAAAAAAACGTTTAAAAATCTTCCTCATAGATGGCAGCACGAGGAACAGGTTGTTATTCACTAAGGATTAAATTATCGGAAATAGAAATGTACTAACCTGGAAGCGGAAGTTCCGGAGGGTAAGGGGGCTCTTCAGGTTCAGGATGTTCTGGATAATCAGGATGTTCTGGATAATCAGGATGTTCTGGATAATCAGGATGTTCTGGATAATCAGGTGGGTGTGGATAATCAGGTGGATGTGGATAATCAGGTGGATGTGGATAAACAGGTGGGTGTGGATAAACCGGTGGGTGTGGGTAATCAGGGGGTCCAGATGGGTACTCTATTTCGCCAAAGCCTAAAGAAAAGTTTGAATATGTAAAAAAATGTCTCCGATAAATTAAAAAAAATTAATTAAACTAGAGGGCACCGCCCCCTACTCGCTGACACTCGTCAACACCCGGAGTATTGCTACGAATCCTCGTTGGTTTCCTTTGCAAGCAAATTCTCGTTTCGCTCGCTGTCAGGCAGGACACACCAACAATGGGTACCGACAACAATATATTGTTTAGCATTTATATAAATCAATATTGAAAACTTTGAAGATTGAAACTGTAAGTTTTTATTCATATAACTAAGAATGTAAATTAAAAGCATGATCGAATCGTGATATGTATAATTACGTGGCACGTCTATGTTTGCCATGCTTCGT